>RJWH01003211.1:53593-169397 GCA_004363575.1 Solenodon paradoxus | reverse complement strand
TTCCTCATTTTATAAAGTAAGCATGTATTTCTGTTGAAATAAAAATATTAACTTTATTTTGGAGGAAATAACAACTCTTTTCCTCTAGGAACCTTTCCCAAGCTCCACTTTGGTTCAACCATGTTTCTATCATTCTGATGCTGGGTAGTCCCGACCACACTCAGCGCTGTGATTACTTGCTGTCTAGTCCACCTTTCCCATGGGACTTCTCACTGTCCCAGGATAGGGTTCATGCCTGATTCATCTCCACCTCCCCTGAGCCTAGCAAGCTCCAACACAGAAGCTGAAGGAAGGTCCATGCCTGGGTAGAGTATCAGTTAGGTCAGCAGCCTCTGAAGGAACACAACCCACAATCCACGTAGATTCCAAGGATCTGGTTCACATCCTGGGACCAGAGGGACAACCAATGCGAACACAAAATAAAATAATAGAATGAAATGCTTCTTTCTCCTCTCTTCCTGCCTGCCTGTTTGCCTTCATTCTTTCCTGTACCTGTCCTTTAACAACAGAAAAGCAAACAAATAACTGAAGGAAAGAAAGAAGGAAAGAACATCCAGGCCCTGCCCTGCCACTTGGATGATGCTTTCAGGAGAGGAAGATGTGCCAGATAAACGGAGAGTAGCAAGAGGGGAAGTCAGATGGGTAGACCAAGCAGGGCGTTGGCGGGGGGATTCATTTCCCTCTGGATATTAAAGATGTTATCTAGTGTGTGAGCAGCTGCCAGGCAATTCATGGCAGGGTGGGTGTTGCTGGAGGGAGCTTGCTATCTCAGGCTGCATCTGCAGACCAGACTGCAAATGTAATAAAGCTCTGCCAACTTAACATGCCCCCCACCCTCTTGTCTCCTCCAGCCCCACCACCACCCCCTCCACAGCCTCCTGAGAGGAGAGCAGAGCCCACCTCAGGCACCTGTCATGCCCTCTGCCCAGAACCAGAGTGCCTCATCTACCTGGCTCTTCCAAGAGAAGTGGCATGGCCTTGGAACGGCAAACTTACCCCTGTGTCTCACCTCTAAGGTACTTGACACTTAAAAATGTATTCTTGTTTTAAAAAATTGTTCTTGTTAAGTATTTAGCAGTTACAAAAGAATACTTATAACACATGTATAAATATTAAGAATATATCTGTGGGGCACCCTGGTGGCCTAGCAGTTTAGGTCACTATGTGTAGTCCATATATATGCCAAGGTCCCCGTTCAAGACCCAGGACCGGACAGGAGGGAACAACCTATGTGAACAACTAAATAATAATACAATGCTTTTTCCTCCTCTCTCTTCCTGCCTGACTGCTCACTTACCCTCATTCTTGTCTATACTTTTCCTTAAAAAAAAAAAAAAAAAAAAAAAAAAAAAAAAAACCCTTTGCACTCACATTCTAGTGTAAGAGAACATCATTTTTGACCTTTTAAGATCCCTATGTGGTATGCCCGGGTAGAGTAGTGGGTATGTCTGTTGCCTCCAACCAAAAGCACAGTCCACATACATCCAAAGGACCTGGGTTCATGTCCCAGGGCAGGGGGAATCAATCAAGATGAACAACTACATAAAAATAAATAAAATGCTTCTTCAACCTCTTTCCTGCCTGTCTACTTTTAGTTTTCTCCCCCAGTCTCAGGAATCAAACCCAGGTCCCTGGGATGTATGCAGACTGTGTCCAGTGACCTTATGCACTAAGGCACCAGGGCAAACCTCTGGAATTTCTAATGACAATGATATTGACCTTCATACCATATGTATGAAGCTCCCATCCCCTCTTTTTGGGAATCCCCCAATTCCTCCTTGGCAGAGGTCAAATGCCAGTCTTTAGCCAAGTGCACTACAGCAGCCGTGTGTGTAGGGGGCTCCACTGTCCTTTGCTGGCCTATTAGAGGGAAAAAAACAGGTGTATGGAAGGATGCTTCTTCAGATGCAGGTAGCACTGAATCAAGATGAAGAGGAAACCACAGTTTGGATTAATTTTTTAGAGTGCCTAGTAGAATCAATAGCCCATATTTCTTCTGTTGATTTAATCTTTTTTTCCTCACTGCTTTGTAGAACTACTTTATGTGCCCTGGGTGTTAATCCTTTGTCAGTTTAACAGCTCTTTTGTAAGCATGAATGTCTTCTCTCTCTAGCTAAATTGTCAATCCTCATGGTAGAGAATAGGAGAGACCACAGAATAATAAATGGGACCAGTAGGGATCCTTTAAGGTTACTGCTTCCTCTTTCCCGTTCTCTCCAAATCTAAGTGCTGGAGGCACAGAGCATGCACTATAAACACCCCCAAGAAGATTTTTCAAGAGAAGGAAGGTTACAGGCTATTTTTGTTTTTGTTTTTGTTTTTCTTTTTTTTTAGAGAGAGAAACAATCACAAGGCAAATTAAAAAAAAAAAAAGTTGAGATACCAGATTTTGATGCATGTGGATGAGGGGTGGAGGCACCTAGATGACCCCCTCTCTTTGGGAGCAAAGTTGTTTCTTTGCGGTCCTTGCGCTGAATTTCTCCAGTTTAGCTGGGAATTACAGGCGGGGAGGTGGAAATGTGCACAGTACCCTGCTGTTGTAGCCACAAGCCTCTGAAGGTGATGGAAACAGATTAACCCAAGACTCTCAGAATTGGTCCCCAGTAGATGCCCCACTCTGGCACGTAGATTATTTTGACGTGAAAATAGTGGCAACTCTGGGGACAAAGAAGCTCTCGCCTTTCCCCAAGTCCTTTTACCCTTGCGGTAATTAAAGAAGTGACCCTTCCCCTTCCCCTAGTAGAAGAAAGCGTTACTGCTCCCTTGTTGACTGGAAGAATGTAGTTTGGAAAGGTCACAAGAGTTGGGTCATATCCTCTTGTGAAGACACCCCCTTTCTCATTCTTCAGCATAGGATAGGTCTCTGATCTGTCTCATTTACCTTAGAAATTACAGCCATGTAAATTCTCCATACGTATGCCATTACATATGGCCTTTTCGCCTACTAATCCTGTCTGATGTTAATTTGTTCCTCCAGCCCAAGAACTTCAGAAAGATGAGAATTTTCCCTTTGCCAGGACACCTACGACTCCTCTCAGTCAGCACTGAAGGCATCTCTGCAGAAAGAGGCTTGGGGACAGGAAGCGGGGATCCGCTGAAAGCTTTATTGCCCTCCCTGGGTCGGGGGAGCTGGGCCAGGGAGGTTTCGACTTTTGCTCCCTGCTCTTCTTCAAAGGGATGAGGGCAAGGTATCCAAAGGACTTTGGAACCTGTTACTGGAGGTATCACAGTAATGGGTAAAAGGTCAACACTTGTGTCTGACGCCACGACTCCCCGAAGTCGGGCCGGAGGCCCCCTTCAGACTGCGTTTGCGGCCCCCTCCCCAGTAAACACCGCACCGGGTATGAGACCCGGGGTCGGAGTGTGCTGCTGGGGAGCAGGGGACTGCTGCAAAGAGCGCGAGTCAGGGGCGCGCGTCCCTGATTGGCCGGCCGCTGCGGTCACAGGCGGGGCCGCCCTGGGATTGGCGCTGCCGAGGTGAGAGCCGGAAAACGCGACTCCCCAAGGCTGATCGCAGTCCGGGATCTCTGGGGGCCGCGTCAGCCAAGAGCCCAAAGCCGAAGGTGGGTGTCCGGCAGGCGCGTGCACCATGCCCTACCTGCTCATCAGCACCCAGATCCGCATCGTGAGTACTCCCCACCAGGTGGCAGTGGGGGCCGGGAGCGGGCCGAGGGGGCTGCGAGTGCACCTTGGCGACCCCTCCGGGACAGCGGCGCTAGGACCCGTTCCCGAAGCCGCCCGGGACACGCCCCTCGGGCCGCGGGGTGGACTCTGGCAGCCCGGCGCCTCCGGGTCTGAGAAGGGGGCCGGTGCGTCCCGCCCCCGCCAGAGCTCTGGGCCGCGGCAGCTCGGGTCCCACCTGTGCCGCAGGTGCGCGCCTCCGGGAGGGTCCGCGGCAGAAGTCTCACCGAGGCTGCATGCACTGCGCCACACAGAGCCGCAGTGCCCGGGAAAGTGGAATAGCGAGGGGCAGAGGTTTGGGAAAGAAAAGACGTGCTGCGGCGCTAGAGCACTTTTGCCAAGTCCTAATCCCTTCACCACTAGGTGCACCTTTAGGCACATCCATGAGGACCCATCCCTGAGGCCACAGGAAAGGTGAACGAACTTCCTGTTAGTGAAGAACAGAGAGGGCTTGGCGGGAGAACACCAGCAGGAGTCAGAAGTCTCGCCCCTTTCACTGGGGGCGGTTTCTCATCCCTAAATTGAAGGCAGCCTCAGAAGGCTGACTGGTCCCGCAGCGCGGCTGAACGGAGCTGCTCTCCCGCCCTGCGCCCCGGTGGTCGTCAGCGGGTCTACGGCGCCCTGGGGATGAAGGAATTACGCGTGGGCTCACCACCAGGCGGGAGAGGGCTTGTCGGTCCCCTAGAGCGGTGGTTTGAGGGCCAGTCACCTGTGCAGTTGTTAATGTGAGCACTTCCCAGGCTTGATCGTTCTCCAATCCGCGGCTTAGTTCAGTGCTCTCTCCGTGATTTTTTTTTTTTTTTTTTTTCAGTGTAACAGCTTCATTGATACAGTACCTGTACCACAGAATTCACCAACTTAAAAGTGTTTCAATGAGGTTTTTTAGCATATTCGTAATTTTGCAACATCACCATAATCAATTTTAGCACACTTCTATCACCTTTAAAAGAAACCCTGTAGCCCCACCACCCTATATCTTAGCGGTCACCCTTCACTTCACCCCCAGGCTTTTGTCTGGCCTCTTTGATATTTTTTCAAGGCTCATCCATCTTGTAGCAAGTATCAGTACTTTGCCCCTTTGTATTGTCAACCAGACATTCCACCGTATGGCTGTACCACATTATACCACATTTTATTTATCCATTCCTCAGCCGACATTGAGGTTGTTTCCAGTTTTGATTATTATGCTGAGAATGCTCATGCTATACACACGTACACATGCTTGACTTATCGGTTCTCCGGTGACCCTGACACACAAACATGGGTAGTGGTGCCTGGCATCAAGGTAACTGCAGTCCCACAATGTGGACTCAGATGGAGGGCCCAAAAGGCTCCACACTGACCATCCTGATCACTGATGGCTGCCCCCCCTTCCCGGTTTGTGCTCAGTCCCCAAGGTTCCTCACCACTGGCCCCCCCCCAGCTCTCAACAGAAGCTGGATCGGGTCCAGCAGGCAGGGAAGAAAGATGGCAAGCTTTTCACCACCACCTGGCGGCCGGGCAGGGCAAGCAGCTGCTGTGCTTACCTTGCAGGAGGTGGGCCCCACCTTGGTGGGCGATGAGCACTCAGATCCAGAGCTGATGCGGCTTCTGGGGGCCACAAAAAGAAGTGTCCTGGGAAATAACTTGTGAGTAGTGGCATTCTTAGGTATCTTCTCCCTGCTGGCCCTAAACCTGTCCCTGTTCCCTTTACACCACCACCACGTCCAGGGACAATGTCCCTGCCCAACTCAGGGCTCCCTGCCTGCATCCTAGGCTCTGTCCTCTGGGCGGAGGTGGGGGGGTGTGGCTCCTACCTGCAGTCTCACCACTGATGGAGGGCTTGCTTTGAAAGCTTTGTCAGACCCACTTCATAAGGAAACTACAGGACAGCCCCAGTCTAATTCGGTTCTCTGGGTGTCAGACTCAGCACAGTCTAGTCCCTGTGCTGCCCTCTCATCTCTAAGCTGGACCTCATGCGAGGCAGTGATGGGCCCGAAGAGAGAGACTTCTGTTTCGAGCTGGCTGAGAGGGCCCTAGAAGTGGAGCAGGTGGCTCAGCTGCTGGGCTTGGCCATGCCCTTGGCACCTTCATACCAGCTCTGAGTCTATATATTGACTGCTTCCTCTTCTACCCCTTCACCTGCCTGCCCTGGAGGCAGAGAGAACCCTGGCTACACAGGCTCAGAACTCCTGAAAACAGTCGCCAGAGTGTACCCCAGTTCAAAGGGGTGAAGAGGAGGCAAGCTGGCCCCAGCCCCTCCAGTCAGATTGGAGGGCTGAAGCCAACCCCGCCCTTCTGCCCCCAGCATGTCAGGAGATGGCCAGCTTGGGGCTTGAGCCTTTTATCCACTTGATGGCCCTTTGGCATCAATTAACCCTGAGGAGGGGAAACCACAGTGGTCTCCTGCTGGAAACAGCCCCCAGAGCGTCTGCTTTAAGGACTGACCTGAAGAGAGAGGGCTCCTGTCAGGCTAACTCAGGTTCCAGTAGCTGTATGATGCTGGGAAAACTACTTCACTCCTCTGAGTTTTCCCCTTAGGTTGTTGAGGGGAATGAATGCGCTAACATCAAAGTACTTAGCAGGAGACAGGAGCAAGGGAAAGTGCATGCAGCCTGGCACTGGAAAGGTGCCCAGCAAAGGCTGGTACTGCTAGGACTCCTGACCAGGTCAGATCTTTGGCTGATGTCAGTTGTGTGGGGGGCTTGTGCTGTGCGTCCCTTCACACTGCCCCCTCCTCTTCTCTTTGCAGTAGTGAGTACTACGTCAATGACCCTCCTCGTATAGTCCTGGACAAGCTGGAGCGCATGGGCTTCCGTGTGCTGAGCATGACAGGGGTGGGCCAGACGCTGGTGTGGTGCCTGCACAAGGAGTGACCCCTTCAGACGGAGGAGCAGACAGGCACCCTCTTTGAAGTGGTTGCCCTGGGTCCTGACCCCAAGCCCGTGCCTCACTCACCGCCTTCTCCCTCTCTTCCCATTCATCACCTTCCTTGGCCCAGCAGGGAACAGCCTTCTCTGAAACCTGCCTCAGCCAGACAGGATGGGTAAGGGACCCTTGCCTGGTGCGCTCAGCTGCCCTTCAGCTTCAGGCCATCTTCTGTGGGCAGGCTGAGGGGCGGCAAGAGCCAGGCTTCCTCTGGCCGGGAGCCGGGCACTCCCGACCAGCGTGGCCCCAGGAGGGTTGGGTGGGTCCTGTGTAGCTAGTCCAAGCCAATAAAGGGCCTTGATGAGTGGTTTCTCTTCTGCTCTGCTGGCACTGTCTCTCATCACATGGAGTGCCTCCCTGGGGGTCTGCCCTCTCCTGAAAGGTAGAGCCTGGCTTGGGTGGAGCCCTCTCAGCCCAGAAACCAGGGTCACGTGTGGGCAGGCCAGCACCAACATCTCTATGCAGTAGAGGTAGATTCTTAAAAATAAAAATGTTTATTGTTGATACTTAAGAAAAGGGCTGTGGGTGGGAGGACGGGAGACCAGAAGCTACGTAGGCTGCCCTGCCTTGTCCTCCTGCTGCATCTGGGCGATGAGCTGCTGCCGCTCAGCTGCCTGGCGCATGCGCATCATGACGAGGCTCTCGTAGTCCCTCTCCGACACCACTGAGCCCTGGTGAGTAGAAGGAGGACAGGGAGGGGTCAGGGCAGCATAGCTCAGACCCAGACTTGGGACTCAGAAGACAGGTTCTAGGCAGAGCTGCTGCCAAGAATTAAGGACGAAGGGAAGCACCTGCTGAGATTCTGCAATCCCAACTCACCCATGTTCCTGCAGAGCAAGTGGCCCTGACCGTCAGGCTGGCTTCTCAGCTGGCACTTCTGTAGCCCCACTTGGTGAGCCTCCTTCCCACCCCTCACATCTGTCAGCTCTGGTTCATCTTTTCTGTGTGAATCACTTCCTCGCCCTCTAGTCTGCCCTCCCCCCACTCTCCCTTCCTTTCCTCTTAGCCCTTTACTCCTTTCCTGCACCCCCTGCTTCTGCTTCTCCAGTGAAGGGAAACTGTTGGAGGCACAGAAATCAACTCCATTCTGCCAGCGCCCTTGCCAGAGCCCCCTTCCAGCTGCCCACCTTCCCTGTAGTCTGGCTCCTGCCAGGGACATGGGGAAGGGAGCCCTACCCCAGGCACAGCCTCAATCAGCCCCACCCTCGGAGAGAAACAACAGCAGGTCGGCTTGCTTCCTAAAAATACACACCAGGGCTCCTAGAGGGCAGGGCCGGTAGCTTTTCTTTTATGCTCTTGCCAGCACAGTGCGGGGATTAAAGAGTCCTATATTGTAATAATCGAAAGAATAATAAACAAGCACCTCAATGGACCAGGCTGTGGGGTGGAGAAACAGCTCTGCAGTACTGCCCTGAGCCACCAGCCCCACACTGAGGCAGGTAGTTGGAATGAAGTCACTTCCTCACAAGCTGTGCTGTCACAGAAGTGAGCCAGGCCCAGCGCTGCACAGTGGAGAGAGCTGCTGGGCCCTGTTCTGTGCACTCCAAGCAGGTGTGCCCACGGGATAAGTCAGAGGGACATCTGTGGTCAGTGGCCGGGATATGAGGGAGTAGCTGGGCTAAGGTGCTGGTGCTGGCCAACAGGCCAGGCAAAGGGATGTGAGGAACCAGGAGTTACTCAGCCCAGATCCCCTCTTCTCTGTGGGCTGCAGCTATTTCGGGAGCTGCCCTCCCAGCCAGACCCATTTACCTGAGCATCGCCCAGAGCACTACTGACAATTCAGGGCAGCTCCATGTGGCCCTACACTCCCCACATACACACATACACAGGAGAGACCCAAATGAGGCCCAGGCTGCAGGAACCTGGCCCTCAGCTACTCTCTCCCGCCTGAAAGCATCGGGGTAAAGTGAGGAAGGGTGAGGAAAGGAGCAGCTAGACTGGTTGTCAGGCCACAGGGAGGGCAAGTCTCCCTCCCAAAGTAATGCTGCTCTGCCAAGAAAACTTGGAGTCACCCTTGGCCTGTTCCTGCCCAGCCCTGGGAGGAGCGGGCCCTTTATAGGGCCAGGGCTGCTTCCGTTAACACACCTTCCGCCTCCAACCCCTTACCCCCACCTATCAGTTCTGTTAATGATGGCCTGTCACCAGGCCCCAGGGCTGAGTCACCTGCACCAGCAACAGGTCTCTTCTTCCCCAACAATTGTTGAATACCTGCCTTTCAATTAACTCCTGCCCTCCCATAGTTCTTCCTTCTCAGACACACAGGGCTGGGGAGCAGGCCTCCAGCTCCAGCCCAGGGCGGTGGGGCTGTGGTGAGGAAGCCATGTGGTGACACACAGAGCAGGGCTGCCCCCAGATAGTCCCCAGAGGAATCTTAAGCTCCCCAGTGCCCTGGGGTGTTGGCCATAGCAGGCCCAATCCTTGCATGCGGATGCTGCAATTACCTCAGCATGAAACCCGGCTTCCCACCTGACTGAGTCAGCTGAAAACAACCCGTCTCCACCGCCACACATTGGCACAAACAGTGAAGCCACTAATCAGAGTCCAGGAGGCGCCTGGCGCAGAGACACAGCCCTGCGCTGCCCGGGAGTCAGGCACTGAGGATAAGCTCCGGCCCGTGAGGAGCTGGCTGTGGGGAAGGAACACAGACCAAGAAGACTCATCTCTGACACCAGCCGTGCTGGCCTCACTTGGCTCCTGTAAGTGCTGCCTCCCCGTGGGGTTTTTCCACTGTCTTCTCAAGTAACCAGGCTACTCCTGTCCCTCTGGGGAACTCTCGTGGCCAGAACCTCCCACCTATCTTCTCTCTGGGACAAAAACACCCCCTGCCTGGGACCAGGTCTCAAGTCCAAGATGCTGGCCAAGGGTCTGTGCTGAGCAGCAAGCAGGAGGCCTCTGCGCTAGCCCTCTAGCACTGTCTGATTCTGGCCATTCACTGCTCCAGCGGGAACCCAATGCTCGCTAGCTGTTCCTGAATCGTGCTTCTGGGCTACCAGGCTTATTTGCCAGCTCCCCTTGGTCCCATGGAAACCTGGCGGAAAGGCTCCTTCCGCAACGCCTCCTTCTTCAAGCGGCTGAGCCTGGGGCGGCCACGGCGACTCCGGCGACAGGGTAGCGTGCTTAGCCAGGCCAGTACAGCTGGTGGGGACCACGAGGAATACAGCAACCGAGAAGTCATTCGGGAGCTGCAAGGGAGGCCGGATGGCCGTCGCCTGCCGCTGTGGGGGGATGAGCAGCCCCGGGCCACCCTGCTGGCCCCACCCAAGCCCCCACGCCTCTACCGGGAGAGCTCCAGTTGCCCCAACATCCTGGAGCCCCCACCCGCCTACAGCACCACCTACTCAGTCACCCTGCCCTCCGCCATCTCACTGGCAGGTGCCCTGCACCAATACTCCGAGGAGGACCTATTAGACACTCCCTCCTTCCAGAAGACACCTGCTCCGGAACTCAGTGACCCTTTCTTCTCCTTCAAAGTGGACTTGGGGATTTCACTTCTTGAGGAAGTTCTGCAGATGCTGAGGGAGCAATTTCCTATGAACCCACCTTCTTCTGAAGGGGGTGAGGGTGGACAGAGGTGGGGTGACTGGGAGAGTTGGAAGCCTGGGGACTCAGGGAAGGAAGGCACAGTACTGGATTAAGAAAAAGGTGGGAGTAGGAATCCAGGGCCGCCTGCCCTCTGGGTCCTGAACAATCCTCTCAGTCACCTCGGAGTGGAGGGACAGAGGCAAGATGGGGATGCTGTGAGTGGGGCACTTGTTGGCGGGACCCCCAAAGGCACCTGGCTAGACCGGGACAGGGAGGCCATGTCTGCAACCGCGGAGAGGGTGGCAGAGGGGTGAGTCAGAGAAGGGACAACACAGACTGGGCAGAACAGATGGGTGCCCTGCATCAGACTCCTCTGAAGCCACTGTTGTCAGCAGGAGAGGTGACAGGACAGTTCTTGGCCAAAGTGGCCCAACCAGGTGGAAGAAGGTGTGAAGACCATGGGGAGAGGGTGAGACAGGTTTGACCTTGCCCAATATGGTAGCCACTAGCAACATGTGGTTGTTTTCATTGAAATTAAATGCAACTACAATGTCAGCTCCTCAGATGCTCCAGCTGCATTTCAGATGCTCAGCAGCCACTCAGTGAGAAGAAACCTTAACACCAGTGGAGAAAGTCCTGTTGCACAGTGCTGCCAGACCGTGACCTAGAGCTGCCAGTGGTGTGGGTGCAGGAAGGGAGGGGCTGGGAGAGTAGGAAGATCAAGGCAGAATATGTATAATTCAGAAAAAAGACGTCAGCAGAAAAGGCAGCATGGGAGACGAAAGCTGCCAGTAGCTGCCCAGAAAGCTCCCTGGTGCCCAAGGAAGGCAGCTCCCAGCATCGTCAACCAAAGGCACAGACACAGCTTGCAAGGGGTGCTTTGGGGAACTCCCGGACATACTAATGATAGAATCCTTGGGAAAAGCAAAATCAGTGGCCTATTTCCCTCCTTCTCACCCCACAAGAACACAGGAGGACCAGATCGGATGGACACGAAACTCCATGAAGTAGAACAGCTGGTCTCTGGAACCCTCCACAGGACTGGAGCTCTGCCTGGTCTGAATTCTAATGACGGGAACTGCCAACGCTCACTGGGACAAGGCTACAGACTCTGTGGCTATTGTTCCACCCTGTGATCTGGCCAGAAGATATGATATTAAGCATGGCAGAGGGCAAGAGAAAAGCTTCCATTTTCCACACTGTGGCCTCCCACTTCCCTCTGGTGAGGATGCGCCAGAATGAAAGGCTCCCCAATGGATAAAGGAGATAATGAATAAAGTTCCTAATGACACAGTCTATGGAGTGTTATCTGGGGCCGTGAAATGTTGGGACTTGATAGTGGGGGGAAGACCAAAGTCTCTAAAGAAGGGTCCTAAGTTGGGATCAGACCAGTTCCTCTTCCTCCTGTGTCCAGGGTCAGGGACACGTTTCCAGAGAGCTTCACATCCTCGAAGGCTGGATGGGGAAGGGGAGGTGTGGTGTGACTGAAGTAATAAAAGCAAAGCCCTCACTGACCACTAGGGCCTTCTCCCAGAGGCTGTGAACACATCGACTGGAGACTCCCAGACTCCCAGACATTTCAGAGAAGGGAGATCTCTTGGCCCCAAAGCCTTCTGTTCCACCACAGTAGACAGGTGTGATATGGCGCGGTGGGGTGTGGTGTGTGGTGTGTGTTGCTGAACAAAAGTCTTCATGGAGCTGTGAGGACTAACATGGGGTCAGCTGAAGTCTGTGCTTCACAAGGAGTCAGGCATCTGGGCAGTGCCCCAATGCCAGCAGAAGAGCCTGTTACATCTAAAGAGGAGATATTACCTCTTAATAGTATTTCCCTGTCTGGGGCTGCCACAGACACACCAGGAAACATGGGGCTGGAGAAGGCAACCTGCCTCTTCCCCACAGTACCGGGTCATCTAAGTGCCAAATGCTACACATCACAAGCAACCTCAGGCCGGGAAAACCCCTTGGGGTGACCAGGAGAGCCCAGTAGGAGACCAGGACACGGAGAGAAGTTAGGTCTAAGAAATCTGTAGGGTGGACCCTCTGGCACTCAGAGAGGAAAGAGTTCAACACAGAATTACTGTCCTGTTTGGGCTGGGGGATCTGCCAATTTCACATTACTCCCCATAACCTGTATGTGTCAGGAAGGGCCCTGGAGGAGTCTCAACAAGAGCCGGCCTGCAAAACCTGAGCAGGATCTGGTGAGTGAAGCCTGGCTCCTTACCTGTGACAGTCCTGTGTGTCTGGGACGCGATATTCCCTGGGGCTGTCCCTCCAACCAGGAAATCTTCAGAGGATTATCGACCAGGCCCACCTCGTTCTGGACAGCCAGCTCCTGCCAAACAGCATCCAGTCCTGTCCCACCATCCCACCAGCTGTAAAGTGGCTCTCTACCCCCACAGGAAGAACCAGAGCAGCACTCTCAGCCCCAAGAACCAAGCATCCTTGCACCTTTCACACGATGATGGGCTGAGGCATTGCCCCACCTCATGGGCCAGCCAGTGGAGGGGATGAGTCTCTGACTGATGACACAGGAAGGGCAGGAAGGCAGTGCGGTTCCCACAGGAGGGAAAGGGTGGAGTCAGGCAGTTGATCTGTGTTCTCCTTGCCCCTGACCCCCAGGGCCCCACTGTCCATCCCTTCACTTGCTATGCCTCTATTCCCAGGAGTCTAGGGGGATTGGGAAGGTGGGGTTCTGGGAAACCTTGGCTTTAGCTGGTCCAGAGATTCCTGGGAGCATGAATGCCTGAGTTCAGAGGACACACAGAATTAGGTGCCTGCCCTTGCCGGTGGGGCTGCCAGTGGCCCCTCCAAAGCTTCAGGCAGCACTTACCGCAGCCTTGACACTTGCAAACTCCACCACAGCAGTGCCTGCCTTCTTTCTAGAAAGTATGAGGTTGAGTACTTCTCCATACTGTGGGGACAAGGGAGTCACAGTGAGCTTGGATTAGCCCTCAGGATGACCCAGCCGACACCACAGACATGCCTGAGTTTCCCTGAGTCCTGCCAAAGCATTTTTGGCTGGGGGATAACTCCTTGTTGTTAATTCTGTGGTTCCCAGAGATGAGAAATGAGAAAGGATTTTCCCGGGAAAGCAGGAGAGGTGGGCAAAGGACTTAAAACTGGTCTTGTTTCACAACTGCCTAAGAACTGAACGTGGTGGGGAGGAAGGCCTTTTGGGCCAGATGTCCCTCCCTCCCTCCCCACACACTCAACCAAGCCGTTTATTTCTAAGTACAGCAAAGGTAAGCCTTGGCAGCAAAAGTGACCCAGGTTGGAGGACACATGGCGATACCAGCGGCGAGAGGGCTGTAGCCCGGGGAGAAGTCTCCAGACTGGTCCATGGTCTGTGAGACTGGGGCAAATAGGCAGGTAGAGGTGTCAGGGGGCAGAGATGCTGGAGTCCGGGCTGAGAAGGGGACTGAGAAAACAGGGAGAAGGGAAGCAGCAGGGCAGACCTTTTGAAAAAGCCGCAGGAGGAGATCTCTGGAGTAGCCGCCTTTGGACGCATCCTCCTTCTTGCATTTCCATTTTAGCTACAAGGACAGCAGGAGGTGTCATCATTAAATATTTCCCTGGTGGGCATCAGACCCCACACCTGAGCTTTCCAGTCTGAGCAGACATTAAGATACCTGAAATCTAGAGAGTATGCCCACCCAAATGTGTTCCCCTTGAGAACGGACAGGCAGGGCAGCCACACTACCAGCCTCTAAGATGCTCTCCTTGAAGGCTCCTGGGGAGGCCACCCTGCAACCGGAAGGCTAAGAGCGGCAATTCAGGACAGTTGAGAGGCCATCCTGAGCCCCGGCAGTGGGAGGATGAAAGGATGGGTAGTGGTGCTGGCTCCCCAGATCCAGTATCCTCACGGGACCCCTTGAGCCACCAGAGACATCTGTTCTTACTGAAGGGACAGGGTGGGGTGATCCACGGATCCTGCAGGACTCACCTTTAGCTTGGGGGTTCCTTTGCTTTCAGAATTTCCTGCCTTTCCTAGAAAATTTGGAGAAATTAGCAAGGTAGGGTATGAGGGAGTCAGGTTCTCCCAAAGGAGACACAGCCACCCAGGGAGAAAAGGACCTAGAAAACATCATTCCTGACCAAGGACCATATCTGTCCTGCCCTGCTGAGGAGCCCAGTAGGGAAGTAGAGGCAATCCCACCCCATTCCAAGAAACGGTGCCAGTCCTGGGCGATGTGCCCAACATTCTACCAACAAAGAGCTATGAACACCTTCTGGGACAGAAGGTAGAAATACAGAACCAGAGTCTCCCCGAGCCTCCCCACCAGTGATCTGTCTCAAAACAGTGAGTTCTGTGTGGGACTAAGACACTCAAGGGCCAGGACTCTCAGGCAGCGTGAAAAACAAGCAAGCCGCAGAGATCTATTAGGAAGAACTACTGTCACTGCAGGGTGGCCCCAGGGGTCCAGCAGGTGGAACCCTCTACAAAAACTCCACTGAGCAGCTGGTGTGGCCACACTGGGCAGCCTGGAGGCAGGGGGAGGCGGCCCCTCACCTCTCAGTCTCTGTTCCCATTCCTGGCGGATCTGCTCCTGGACCAGCCTCTGCTGTTCCTGCAGCTGCCGGGAACCCTCTTCTCGCAGGCGTTCAATCTGCAGAACGGGGGGTTGGGGGGCAACAATTCTGTGCAGATCCATTTCTAGGTTGGCTCACCTTGTAAAGGTCCCTGGGAAGTTCCACTGCAAGCTAAGGCTTGGCAAATGGGACAGATGACCCAGATCTCGCCAAAGAAGGTGGAAAGGGCGCACCCTCCCCAGCATAATAGCCACCTAGGTCCACCCCTGTCCTCCTCAGGCAGATGACCTGAAGTCAGCCAGCCATCATGCTCACCTCTTGCTCGAGTGTCCTGGTACTCTGGCTCTCCTCCTCCTCCTCACTGCCGTGGGCCTGGGCCTCCCGCTCCCGGGCCTCCAGATCTAGGCACAGGGGTTGAATAAGCCAGTGGCTGTTCTCAGGTGTTTCCCCAGCTCTGGCTGCTGCCCCAAAGTCTCACGCATGGTGAAGCCATACAGAAACTCTATTCTTCCCTCCATGCCCGTGGGCTCCCTAGTCAATTTCATAGAGAAAAGTCATAGCGTGAAAGAGGTACAGGCTCCAGCAGAGTGGCCCGCGGTCTGGAGGAGTTAAAACAGCTCATGCTGACAGAGCTGGTCCCCTCGGACCAGTGAACTGGTTGTGGGTGGATGCTCATGTCAGCAGCCCAGGGCCTTGTGTCAGGGAGGCCAGTGGGTAGAGTGACTGTTCCTGGGGTTTGCCACCACAGCCTGACCTTAGACCTTGCCTTGTTTTGACTCTTTTCCCACTGCTGAGCTTAAGCTCCTACTGTCTCCTTACCTCCCTCTCAACTCCCATCTACCAGGCCTCACTGTGGACCCGGCTAAAGCAGCTCACACAGGGATGGTAGATTTGGTGCAAGGACATCACCCCAATTCTGCAGCACTAAGACTTCCAAAGGAAACTTGCTTGTATCCCTAGGCCAGGCCAGCTGTTGTGACAAATCTTTCTCTCAGAGCTGAGACTCATGTTTTCCTTTTGGTGCACTTTACTTGCCTAGAATTTCCACTTTTTTTGTTTTAATAGATAAATGGATGCATGTACTGATATATACATATATTAAACATATCAACTAGGCAAGAAGGGCAGAAGAATTAAGTAAAGAATGCCTGGACCACTCTTTCTGCGGTGATGAATTGTTTTAAAATTGATTTACAGTCATACTGTATTTTGCCATGTATAATGTGCACCCATGTTTTTGGCCTAAACTTCCAGGAAATAGTCTTTTGTTTTCATTTTTCAATTGAAATTTTTATTTGTTTATATTTAGGCACTTTTTTTTGTATCATAAAGGAATTTTAGCACTTATTTTTTAACATTATGGTACAAGAAATTGTATGTAACAAATACTACAAAACACAAGAACAGATAGAAGGTACAAGAAGCTTTTCCTCCCATTGCCTCCACAATCTGATGACAGTCTCTGTGGGTAGAGGTCCTGAGTGTCTCTTGACAGCTCTGTTGCCCTGCTCTTTAGAATATTTAATAACTGTTAGTTTAAAGCTTGTAGCATTTGTATTTCTGTAAAAATATCAGCTAGACTGTCATAAGTTCAACAAAACCAATTATGATATCCCAGTATATTATTTTGCATAAGGAAGTCATTATTGATTACTAGAGTTACATTTTTAACTCATAAGCATAAATAAAAGAATCAAAAACATTTATATAGATACAGAATTAGTACCACCCATATATAAGACACATCCTTATTTTTCCCTCACAAATTTAGGCAAAAAAAAAGTGCGCATTATACAGAGCAAAATATGGTAGATGCCCAATTCAGTAAAGTGACTACCATTGAACTGCACACTTACAGTGGGTGGATGTAATGGTATCTGAAATTGACCTCAAAAAAAGCAGATCTTTTTTTTTAAAAAAAAAAAGTGTTACATCACTGTGATGCAGGTGGCAGAGATGCAGGTCATGTAAAGCCCTGGGTTTGGAGATGTGGGGCTGGAGAGGGAGAAAACAAAGAAGAAACGAATTCCTGGAGCTCCTGAGGCTCTTCCTACTGTGAAAACTCCAGGAGCAAAGAAGTTGGGTGAACAAGAATTTTACTCATGCTGGAGGAGTGAAACCCCAGCTCTGAAAGTTCTTATCCTTTTGCCTATAGCTTCTCTGTCTATAAAAATGGCTGTAGTAATATCCACCTCCTTGGATAGCTGTGATAATTAAAGGGGACAATAAAACATCTGTCGCAATGCTTAGCTAATGGAAAAATCTAGCCTTTGTTATTATCTCTAAGTGTGTCCTTAGCCTGCACCCAGAGAACAGAGTGAAGGCTTTGAGCTGCCGGAACTGAAGCCCCAGGGAAGAAAGGAGCAGGAAAAAGGTCCAGGGAAACAGCAGGCCACCAGCACCATCCTGTCACCTACCCAGCTTCACTTTCCTCCTTTTCTCATCAAGTTTCTGGGTCCTCTCTGCTGCCTGCTTCTTGGCTTTCCTGACCTTGTCATACGCAGCCTGGCAGGAGAAAGGAACACAGAGCACCACTTCGGCAGCAGCAAGCACAGAGCCTGGCTGTCTTCCCAGCCCCGCCGCCTCGCCCCTGAGACGTCTCCAGGTCAGGACAGCAAGGACTGTGCTGCACAGCAGAGAACAGAGGACTGAGGTTGAAAGGCCACAGTGGCCTCTAACGGTGGGGACAATTCAGATGGAGGAGAATGAACTTACCCTGGCCGCTGCATCAGTCAGCACCTCCAAGGCCTGAGACAGCTGGTGGAATTGCTCAGCTAAATACAGGATCAAAGAGAGGAGAGAACGTTAGACTCAGTGATGGTGTGCCCCCTCAAAAAATGCTTCTAACAACCCATAGGCTGGTGTGCCCTGGAGGAGCAGTGGTGAGGTCAAGCACCTCTGAAGGAGCAAGCCACAGACTCCTGGCTTTGAGTCTCCAACCGGGGGGACATAACCAGTGTGAACAACTAAATATAAATTAAAAAAAAAAAAAAAAAAAAAAGCCATAGGCTGGCAGAAAAGCTGACAACAGCAGATGATGGAAGGGTGAGTGCATGGCAACTGACTAGACACCCCAAGCACAGGTGCAGGGTCCACAGCCCAAAGTCATTGTGCACTGACAGAAGCATCCACAGGAGCAGAGGTCAGGAGTCACCAGACCCAGTGAGAGGGGTTCCTCCCCAGCCTAGAATGACTCACCTGCTCTGGGATTATCTGGATTTTTATCTGGGTGGCAGGAGAGGGCCTTCTGCCTATATGCCTTCTTCACCTGGAAGAATCAGAAGACATGATTATTTACTTTCCCACCAGGAAGGAAAGGAAAACCTTGCTAAAGTGAGAAGGGAAATCCAGGGAATTCGACCCATCCTTAAGAGAGGCAGCTGGCTGCTTCACTGAGACTGTCACCTCCCAACCAGTGGAGGAGGCAAAGGTACTGGCTGCTGCTCCCCACCCTCCTGCCAAGAGTCATCCTCACCAATTCAGATGTCACAGGATGCCTAAAAGGGACATGTTTTTCTTCTGTCACCTGGAAACAAGCACTTTCACACAGTCTTGGTGGGCATGTAAACTGAGGCAACCATTCTGGAGGAAAATTCCGCCATCGAATTAAAAATGGTTCTTCCCTTTTCTCTGCCAGCATCCTTCCCTTCCTGCCATGCGGTTGGCTCTTCCTCACCACGGGGTCTCACAAGACTGAGAATCAAGCAATTCTTGCCCAAGACTCTAGAGCAGAATGGTCCCATTCCCCCAGTGGATTCACATGAACACTGCTAATAAAATCAGGTACAACTCCAAGAGCAGACATTGTTGAAGAACCAAGTTAGGTTTATGAGGAATCATGTGAGATGGTCCATATATTTATCCTGTATCAAGGTTACTAGCTTAGGCACACCTGTTTGAATCAGGCAGCTTAGATGCAGGTTTTTGGACCACATGCAGTCCAAGGACTTGGGTTTGAGATCCGGGGCTGGGTGTGAAAAACCAAAAATGAACAACTAAAATAAACAAAGATGTTTCTTCCTCTTCTTTCCTTCCTTGAAATGTTTCTTCCTCCTCTCCCTATTTTCCTCTCTTTAAAAAAAAAAAAAAGAGAGATCACTAGCTAGCATCTTGCTGTATTACACTGAAAACATCACTATTATCTGGATATGTGGACATATTTTCTTGGAAGTAATTTTTCCACTTTGTATACCTCTGCACTAGTCGCTTGGCTCAGTAATAAATATGTGAGACCTTTAAAAAAAAATTTTCCGGGATGGTGACTCAATAGGACACACTTTCAGGTCACTCCCCACAGACAAAAAAAGAAAAAACATCACCTATTTTCTTGAGACATACACCAAGAAACAAATGGCATTTCAGCTGGAGACAGACCAGCTGAAGACTATCGGTGGGTGACGATATCCAGCGCGGTTCTGAGCTAAGCCGCAGATTTCGATTTGGGACAGAACTCGGGATCTCCGGATGCGTGGTGGGGTGGAGGCTAGGGATTTCGGGACCAGCTGTGGAGGCAGTGGAGAGGCATGCCCAGTGGGGCTGAGATGGGGAGCCACAGAGGGCTGACTTCGGAGGGGGTGAAAGGAGAGCTAGTGCACCGGGAGCTAAGCTGGAGAAACTGCATGGTAAAATTGTGCTGGGTGCAGCCATAACCAGAAATCAGCCAAATCAAACCCTTCCCACAACCATTTCATGCCAGAGTCTTGGGTCCACTTAGTGGAAATCCCACCCACTGCATATCCAACCACTGGAAATCCCACCCATTGGATGCCCACCCCCTGGATTACAGTGAGAAGGCAGTCCCAAACCTCAGCACTACTCACTAGCACCACCTTGTGTGTAGAGGTGAAACTTCAGCCTGAATGCCAATCCTGAGCAAGTCAAACCTATGCAATGCCAGGGAAACAAACCCTCAGAAATATCAACAGAATGCCAAATAGAGCAACGGCATAGAGAAATATAAGTGAAATGATGGATAAAGTAAAAAACCCAGGGGAAAATCTGAATAGAGCAGACGCGTGTAAATTACCTGAAGAGGAGTTTAGGGTAACGGTGATTAACGTACTCATGGGAGTTCAGAAATCAGTAGAGGCAGTAAATGAGAATGTCAGGAAGCAAAGAGGAGAACTGAAACAAGACATCAAACAGGTAAGAGACACAATGACTGAATTAAAGAAATCAATAGAGGGGCTCAACAATAGGATGATGAAGCTTCCAATAGAATCAGTGATCTGGAAGATAGGACAGAGGAACTCAATCAAGCAAACCAGCAAAGAGATTAAAAAAAAAAAAAATTCAAAGAATCAAAGACAGCATTCGAGACCTCTGGGGTAACGTTAAAAGGAACGTTAAAAGGATATCATAGGGGTCCCAGAGGAGGAGAGAAAAGGGGACAGAAACCATATTTGAAGAAATAAGAGATGAGAACTTCCCCAATTTGAGGAATTAAGCAAGCCTCCAGATTCAGGAAGCTCAAAGGTTTCCTAAAAAAAGAAACCCAAACAGAAACATACCTAGAGACATCGTCATAAAAATGTCAAAAATACAAGATAGAGAAAGACTATTAAAGAAACCACACAGAAAAACAGTAAGGCAAATACACCATTGTGGGTGTTGCCAGCCTTGGTCAAATTAAAACCTCCAGCATAGTTTCTTGCTTCCAGTCCTTATTCATCAGCACAACTCATCAACAACCCAGTGGAAGTGTCCCTTTCTTGCCTGTCAGCTTCTGTGTACTTTCCATGAACTAGTCCTGACCTAAGACAACACAGTGACTTTCTTCACCACCAATGGACAACAACTACACCTTCTCCAGATGACAAGAATCCCAACCTTAGGGAGAGATTTCATCTTTTCAACATGTTTTTCCTTCGATACTCAGCTCTCATTCTCAGGGTACATTTTAGAGTATTCAACCCCTTTATAGTTAGTGCCCCAATGTAATTCATAATTATATGTAAACTTTCCATGTTTTCATTAAAAAAAGATCTTGTAAACAAAAAAAAATTAAAAAATAATTTTTTTTCTAATGTACTTTCACTTTGACCCACTCCTACAATTGGACTTACAGAGGTATGTCAAAATAAAAAGATAAGTATGTCCACTGCAACACTGTCTATATTAGCCCCTGACCAAAATATCAATCAACAGGGAGACCCATTTAACAAATTGAGAGAGAGAGGTCCGTATGTACTTAGAAAAACCTTCAAGGTACAGTGAGTAAGAAAGGGTTTAGAAAAAATATATAGTAAGATCATTTTTTGGCTTAAATAAATGAAATACAGAGATATATGGGTATTTGTATTCCTTTTTTCTCAAAGCAATCATAAGAAATTTAACAGTAGTTTCCCTTGGAGAGTGACTGAAAGTAGAGGGAAGGGAACAGTTACTTCTACCTTTCTGTAGTTCAAAATTTCAAGCCTTGGCATGTCCTGGTGGAGCAGTGTTTAGGTAATCACCTCTGAAGGAAAGTAGGCCACATAACCATGGGTTTAAGTCCCAGGTTAGGGGAAAAAACAACCAGTGTGCACAACTAAATATAAATAAAATAAAGATGCTTCTTCCTCCTCTCTCTTAATTGCCTGTCTACTCGCCTTCATTTTTGTCTGCACCTTATTTTTAAAAGAAAAAAATTCAAGCCTTAAACAAGTCTTATTTTATTATTATTGATATTGTCAACAGGATTTGTTTATCTTGGTAGGGAGGTGATGGTTCACTTTCAGATTAAATTTTTCTATCTCTGTAAAAAGAAAAATTATTTTTAAATTAGTAAAGATAACTACACATAGCTATCAAGATCCTCTTAATTGTCCACACTGCTGTTTTAGGACAGTACAGAGTCCCAGAATGTGCCCTGTTCCCCCAGGCCTTGCCCTCTGCTCCCTGCTCATGTGTCCTGGGAAGAGGAGCCTTTGGATCTAGAACTTGCGTAAGCATTTAAGTCAACCAACTGGCTTTCTGGGCTTCTCGAGAGAACTAATAAATACTTCTATCAAAAATTGGGCCAAATAAGGAGCTTTAGAGGCAAGCAGACAGCACCACCTGGGGAGGGCCAGTGGGCAGAGGCCAAGGAAGGTGGAAAGCCACCTAACCTACGACCAGAGGGGGCGTGCTGCCACCTGCTGGCTATAGCCAGGACCACACCTTTCCATCTTCCTGCCAAGGCAAGCAGGCCAATCTCTCCGGACAGGTCTTGAGCAGTGACTCCTGCATTCCCATCTTCCCAATCATCCACCTCTGCTATCTGCCTTACTTCCTCACCTTCCAGCTCAGTCTAGGTTTCACCATTAAAAATCAACAACAAAAATCGAGCTGTTTTCACTGCTAAAAAGAAATGAGGCACCACCCCTGGGGTCTAGTGGATAAGTCTGCTGCCTCTGGCCAGCAAACCACAGTCATCTCACATGCATTCTCATCCCAGATGGGGAGAATAACCAAGATGAACAGATAAATAAAAATAAATAAATAAGATGCTTTTTTCCTCCTCTCTTTTCTTGCCTGCCTACTTGCCTTGTTCCTGCCTACAACTTTGTTTTATAAATAAATAAATACGTAAAAAATGATGATAATTAATTTCACCTCTGTTGTTCAGGCAGCTAAGGTAAATGCTAAGTAAAGCCCAGGAATCTGGGATGTTGACTTGGGCTAGGAGTAAAAAACACAAAAGCTACACACACACACACACACACACACACACACACACACACACACACACACACACATCAGATGACTAGAGCAAAGGCTATGAAAACTGTGGACCCCAAGTTCAGGACTGTAGCCAGGGGAGCAAAAAATAAAATTAAATAAAGAATAATAAGGGGATGGGCCATGGCAGTTTTATACAGTCTTATTTTGAAATGTCATCTTTACTCTTTCGGCCCCTTATCATTCATCTTTTCTTTCTTTTTCTTTTGCCTCTATTTTGCTTCAGGGTTCACTTCTTTTTTCTTTATTCCACTACCAGCTCCACCCAGGAGTCTTGAAACCAGAACCGTGCGTTTTACATGGTCTGCACCTTAGCCATCTCAGCTGCCTGAGTCACAAGGGTGCAACCCTTTTATTTTAAGCCAAGGCTTTATTATACATTCTTTATAGTTTAAGGTCCTTAGTTTCTTCAAAAAGCAAAATGATACAAAAATATATAAAGAAATAGATTAAAAAGTAATGTTTTAGAGCGCCCTGGTGGAATAGAAGTTTAGTCTGCTGTCTCTGGTGGACGAAAGCCACATACATCCCAAGGACTTAGGCTCACATCCAAGGGGAACAATGAAGATGAACGACTAAATAAAATAAAATGCTCCTTCCTCCTCTCTCTTTCTACAGGCCTGCCTACTTGCTTTCATTTCTGCCTCTACCTTTTGTTTAAAAGAAAAAAGGATATAGTCTTCCTCATTTCAGATTTTATTTGAAGCAACTGTGACTGGACCTAGGTAATGTCCCTTCCCATCTGGGTGGACCCTCCCCCTCTTAATCTCACACTTCCATCTCCTCAACTCTCAACATCTACAGTCAAACACAACAGCCTTAATCAACTTGATGAATCCTGGACCCCCACTTCCTTAGGGCCAAGTACCTGTTCAATTTTCAAGTCACCAAACCACAAGATTAACTGGATGGTGAGTAGTCTTTTAAATAGAAAGCATCTTATGTTTTTTGTTTGTTTTTTAAGGAAAGATCAAGTAGGCAGGCAGGAAGAAAGAGGAGGAAGAAGCACTTTACTCATTTTACTGGTTGTTTTATTTAGTTGTTCACATCGGTTGTTCTCCCTAGTCCTGGGTCTTGAACCTGGGACCTTGGAATGTATGTGGGACTGCTCCCAGGGTGTACAAGACTGCTGGGCCACCATGATGTTCCCTGGTCTTTTAAACCTTCTCTTTCTATTTTTCTAAAATCTAAGTACTTAACACATGTCTAGGCAACTCTTGGGTTTCATGTCTACGTATCTACTCCCACCTTTCAACCCATTTCCTTTTCTCTAGATGAGTGAGGAAGAAACAAAGAGAAGGGGGCACCTATTGTCTCAATTTACAACAGCTTCCTGGGAATGACCTTCAGAACCAAGATTATCAGGTGTGACCTACTGATGTTGTGGGACTGTACAGCTGGTTGGGGTGTGGACTCTGTAAAGTCCAAAGAATCAAGCTCACACCCAGGGCTGGGCAAAACAACAACAAAATAAATTAATAAAAATGCTGCTTCATTCTATCTAAAGAAAAAATAAAATGCTTTATGTTCTTTTTGTGTAGGAAAAGGGAAAGAGGGGACAAGAAGGACCAATAAGGAAAAAAATAAAGAAGCACCCTGGTGACCTAGGGATAAGGCCACTGGAACTGGTCATCATATATCCCAAGAACCCAGCTCGACACCTGGGTCTGGGGGCAACATTCAAGATGAACAACTAAATAAAATAAAACAATGTTCCTCTTCTTTCTTCCTACTTGCCTTCATTACTGCCTACAACTACATTACACCAAGGAGTAATACATTCTTCATTTTTTTTCTTTCTTTCTTTTTTTAAAGGAAAGTTACAGACAGGAATGAAGGTAGTAGTAGGTAAGGAGGTAGGAAGAGAGAGGAGGAAGAAGTAATTTATTTTTCATTCAGTTGTTCACACTGATTGCTTCTTCCCAGGCCTGGGACCCTACTGAGGGGTACGTGGCCTGTGTCCATGTCCTTCAGAAGCTATTGACAGAACCGCTGTCAGACCCACTGTGGAGCAGCTGCTCCACAGGGGCAAGCCTCTTTCTTCTTTTTTTTTTCTTTGATTTTACATTTTAAAATAAACTCATGAGTAGCTTCTCCATATGTGCAGTTTCCCCATTCCTCAGATACATGCCGACACACCCTGCCCTCCACCACATCACCAAGTCACTTGCTCCACCCCACCCCATCCCATTCCCTGTTGGTAAACCCAGTTCTGTTCTAAGAGTCCCAAGGTTGGTTCTGTTTCATCTATTACTTTGTTTTGTCTGTTTACGAACCACCTATGAGTAAGGTCACCTGACATCTATCTTTCTTCTTTTGATTTATTTCACGTAGCATAATCCCCTCTAGATTCAGGTGGATTCAAATGACAGAGTTTCATCTCTTCTAAGGACTGTGTAGTATTCCATTGTATGTACCATATCTTTATTCATTCATCTGATGTTGCGTAGTTTCCAGTTATTAGCTATTGTGAACAGGATTGCAATAAATATGGGGGTGCATAAATCTCTGTGAATGAATGTTTTTGTATCTTCTGCATAAACACCAAAAGTGGAATAGTGGGATCAGAAGGGATTTCCATCTTCAGCATTTTAATGACTCTCCAGACTGTTTTCCATAGGGGTTGCACCAATTTGCACTTCCACCAACAGTGTAAAAGTGTTCCCTTTTCTCCACATCCTCTCCAATATATGCTGTTTCCAAACATTTGCATACCAGCCAGTCTCTTGGTGTAAGGTAATATCTCATTATTTTAATTTGCATTTCCCTCATAGTCATAGTAGGAATATCTATCTCTTCATGTGTCTGTTGGCCATCTGTATATCTCTTCGGAAAAATGTCTAGTTCTACTTCCCAGTTTTTTATCAGATTGCCTATTATTGAGTTTTATGAGTTTTTGTATATTTTAGATATTAAGCTCCCTTTTCTCTCTTTTCTCCTTCTGGGATCCCTATAATGTGAATGTTGCTCCTTTTGATGTTATTCCATAAGTCTCAAAAGCTGTCTTCATGTCTTTGCATTCTTTCATCGCTTTGCTGGCTTGCTTGAGTGCATTCCTCTGCCCTGTCTTCTAGCTCACAGAGTCTATTGAAGGTTTCATCCATTCTGTTCCTGAGTCCCTCTCTTGAGTTCTTAAGTTCAGCTATCATATTCTTCATTTATTTGATATCTTGTTTCATTTCTTATTTTTCTTTTTTGTCATTCTCTTTTTCTTCCTCTATTGTTTTCTTAATTTCCATGAGTAGTTTACCACTGTTGCCCTAAATTCATCCTCAGGTACTTTGCATACATCTGCTTTATTCAGATTTCCTTTAGGTTTTTAACTGGATTCATCATTTTGCATACATTTCTTAATGTCTTTGCTCTGTTTGATTTTCTCTTTGTCTCTGTGAATTAGCTTTCTCTGCAGTGATAGTTTTGTGTAGGTTATTGACTTGCACCGAGAAAGCCTGGATCTGGGTTTGAACAATGGGATTTCTTGAGTTTTGTGGTGTCACCGCTGGTTGGATTTGTTGCAGTTCTTTTGAGGACCTTCTGTTGGGGCCTAAGAGTTCAGCCTGTGAGGTTTAAGTTTGTGTAGTGGATGCAGAGCCTTCTCCCAGAGTCCCAGCTCCCAACCGCAATGACCACCTTGTTGTTAGGCCACAATCAGCAACCAGGAGCAGTTTCACCTCCACCCACAAGATGGCAATAGTGGGTAGTGTTGACTCTTTCTCCCTCTGGAAGACTCTCTTCTTCCTTTAAGCCTAAAGGTGGGATTTCTGGTGGGGGAGTCCTGTGGCTCCAGTGTAATAGAGGATAGGGGCAAGGGAATTCCCCTAGCTATCTTTTTATAATTTTCTCACTGGGGCTCCTGTTCAAACCACTGAGGCACTGGTCCTCTTTCCACCCTACACCAAGACTCTCTCCCCAGGCTCTGTGTCCTTGGTCATACTTGACAGACTCTCTGATGCTTTGCAATTCCTGGGAGGCATGGTTCTACCAGCAGTTCTACCCTCACCACCATGGCCTGAATCCTGAATCTGCAGTGTAGCTCTTAACCAGAATGTTTTCATCCACCCTTTGCAATCACGATCCTTGTGAATTTCTACAGCCTCTGTGCCTGTTTTTCCTCAGTGCTTGTTTCTGAAGAATAGGTGAATACCTAGTTGCCCTGTGAGGAGGGTTGTGAAAGAACTTCCTTTCTTTCTTCTTTTTTTTTTTTTTTTTTGAGTGAATGTTTTATAGCATTTTATTCTAAAGGAATGATATTAAATGCTGTGTCTTATTACTCATTTTGGATGTTCTATGTCCAAAAATTGTTGGGTTTTTTAATTTAAATTTTAGGGAAGCAAAATTGTTCAAACTGAAAAAAAAATAATTATACAATAGGAAATCAATCTGCATATGTTAATTTTTCTCCTTATCAATTATCTTTCCAGAATGTGTTTCTCTGACAAATGTCTATAACAGTATCATCAAGTTTTGCTTGAAGCAATAATATTACTAGACCTAGGTTATATCCCTCTCCATCTGTGCAACCCTCCCCATCTTGCCCCTCTGCCCCTCCAACCTCCTAAACTCTCAACATCTACAATCAAACACCAAATGCCCCAATAAATTTGATTAATCCTGGACCCCATCCCCTCAGAATCAGGGCTCTGCTCAATTTCCAAATCACCTTTTAAAGACAGAAGGAAATGAACATTCTGCATTTCAAGATCTTACAGGAAAAAATTACCACTCTCATGTACTCACTGGATATTAGCAGGAGAGAGTTAGAAAATCTAGGTAAATAAGGATGGCATTTATTCCCAGGGAGACTCTAAGGTAGAAGGGGAACTCTCTGAGAGCCATGTCCTGATGGAGTAGTAGTTAGGTCAGCGTAGTCTGCATACATCCCAAGGACCTGGGTTTGCATGTGTGTGTGGGGGGAGGGGGGTTATAATCAACATGAACAACTAAGAATAAAAATGCTTCTCAGTGTAGCAACAAAACTATCTTGCCTCTTGAGTCCATGAATAGGGAATCTAGGATTTGTCATGGCTGAGCTGGAGCTAGGAAGACAGAAAAATCAGGCATTTCCCTGATGCTGAAAAGGAAGGATACTTGCTTAACAGGAAAAGTAGCTGTGAAAACAATTACACTGTGGTGGTGAGATGTTATAAGAATAATCCATAAGGATGGGAACACAAAAAAAGGAGTGACTAATTTTAGCCCTGAATATCGGAGCTGGGTCTGAAAGGTGAGTAGTTCTCCAAGCAGAAAGCCTAGAGAGGGCATTCAAGACATAAGACATAAAGAGTCCGACTTCTCTTAAAACTCTAGACAACTTAAGAGGAGAAATAGATAATTTTTTGCTTTAACAAAGAAAAGATTCTGAGAACAGACAAAGAGCATGAAAAGAGATATGGTTGCTACAAAACATGTAAATAAAAAGGATATTTTTGTCACAAGATATTTTGGTTAATTAAAAAAAACGAAGAAATGTAATAGAAAAAAACATAAAAATAACACATTAATATTAAAAAAGTTTTTTTTTTTAATATGGAAAGGTATAAGCAGAAATGAAGGTAAGTAGGCAGGCAGGCAGAGAGAGGAGGAAGAAGCTTACTTTTTATTTAGTTGTTCATTTTGGCTGTCCCTTACCCACTATTTCCCCCAGGTCTGAACCCAGGTTTTGGGATGCATGTGGACTACTCCCAAGGAACTTATTTGCTAAGCCATCAGGGGACACCACAAATAGGTTTTAATGCACAGACTTGGGATGAAGAAATGCTACAGAAGAAAGTATACACATGGGCAAAGAAATAAAAAGTGGGCCAAGAAGAGAAGAAAACAAGGATTAGAAAATAACAAAGTTGATGTACACTGGTGGAGCATCTCCTGGTGGAGCAAAGGCCAGTGTGAACAACTAAATAAAAATAATGATGCTTCCTCCTCCTCTGTTTCTGCCTGCCTGCCTACTCACCTTCATTTCAGCCTTTCCTTTAAAAAAAAAAAAGAAATGGTATAGTTAACTAAGCATGATACTGAAAACATACAAAATTTAATGAGATATGTAAGGTATGTGTGGTTCATAAACAGAGAGTAGAACAATTAGAAGGGAAAAATGTCCCGTGGTGCTCCTGAGCTGAGTTCAAGGATAATGGACAAGGATGCATAACTGAGGAAGGTCATAGGGTCCCCAAGACCAAAGAGCATGACCCTTGACATTATCTGTCTACCATGCACAAAAGCAACAGGAAAATTAATGTGACATTAAGTCCGGCCAAGAAACAAACAATATTAAGTGTGAAAACTCAAGGCATGGTAAAAGGTATTGTTAAAATGTATTACACTAAGTGAAAAACAGTTAGATCTTTATTTCAAACCACATACCAAAAAATAATTTCAGGTAGATTAAAAAAACTAAATATGAAAACAAAATGAAAGAATTATATTTGTGTTTTAAAGGAAACAGGCTGTACCTTGATAGAACTATTAATCCACTTTTAGGATGGAGAAAAAATTCCTAGGCATAAAAGCAAGGGAAGAATACACACACGTGCACGCGCGCGCGCACACACACACACACACACACACACACACACACACACACACACACACTGAAGAGATTTACTATGAAAAATATTTAAATTTATCTAAATCAAAAATCATAGATGCCATGTCCTGGTGGAGTAGCAGTTAGGTCAACTACCTCCAAAAGAGCAGTCAACATATATACCAAGGACCTGGGTCTGCGTGGGGGGGTGGGGGGGCATTATAATTAATGTGAACAACTAAATAAAAGTAAAATAAAAATGCTCCTTTCTCCTCTCACTTTCTGCCTGTCTGCCTAGTCCCCTTCATTCCTGTACCTTTTCTTCAAATACAAGGGAAATGAAAACTGGGGGAAGTATCTGCATGAAATCTGACAGCACAATTCTTACTATATCAAGAATTCTTACAGAAGAAAACAAACAACATAAAGAAACAACTGAGACTATAAATGATTAATAATATAAAAAAGACTTCCAGTCAAGATGGTGACCTGGTTGGAGAAAGTCTCACGTCCACCCTACAGAGCAACCAGGAATTCATCTATTTTCCAGAAACAAATTGAGGAAAAGCAGCCACAGAGGCTATAAAGATATAGCAGCAATTACGACAACAAAGTATAGGCGAAAGCATCCGGGTTCAGAGCTACACCAGACTTGGACTCAAGATTCCAACATGAGAACTTCAAATCCAACCTTTTCTTTTTGGTTACCTTATTCTTATTGCTAATTCCAATTTTTAACTTTTCTAAATTAAGGAACTGTGACAAGCTTATCTTATGAATTTTTAGATATTCTACTATACTCATTTTAAAGTTTGTGTTGGAAATATTCAATATATGGTACTCTTCTGAGTTTCCTCTGAAATAAGTATTTAATATGATAAATTATGTTCTTTTTCTGACCCAAACAAAAGTAAATTAAAAACACTCAGCATTACATACAAAAATTAAGTCTTTTTCACCTGTCAATTAATAAGTAAAAAAAATGGCAAAGAAGGTCATTATATAATGATAAAGGAGTTAATCCTTCAAATATATGAAGTATATATTAACAGACCCAAAAGGAGAAATAAGCAGCAATACGGTAAAAGAAACTTTAATATCCTACTTTCATCAATGGATAGATCTTCCAGACAGAAAATAATAAGGAAAAAAGGCCTTAAATAACACATAAACTGACTTAACTGAAAATTCCAACCCAAAACCACAAAATACACATTCTTCTCAAGTGTACATGGATCATTCTCCAGGATACATCATATGGTAGGCAACAAAACAAGTATCAATAAATTTAAGAAGACTAAAAATCATATTAAGCATCTTTTTTAATCACAATGGTCTGGAACCAGAAATCAATAACAAGTAGAAAACTGGAAAATTCACAGATATGTAACAATTAAACAACATGCTATTAAACACCAAAGGATCAAAGTAGAAACCAAAAGAAAAGTCAAAATATACCTTAAGATGAAGACAAATACCAGATGATTTCACTCATATTCAGAACATAAAGAAACAAAGCAAATGAATAGACAAAACAAAACTAAAACTACTCCTTGAACAGAACTGAGATTATCCGAGAGATACAAGGTGGAGATGGGAGCAAAGAAGGGGGTCCAGCGGATACTGGTAGAGGATTACTAGAAATCTGGTGGCAGATGTGGTGTGATTATCACACATTTGATGAAGAGAGAACCTGAACTCCTAAAAATTTTATGGCATTTAAAAATAATGTTACCTCAATAAAATATATTTAAAAATACCTGTGACAGATGAAAATGGAAATGGACACATTAAAAACTATGGAATGCAACAAAAGCAGTTGAAAGAGGGTAGTTCATAGTGATAAATGTTTACATTAAGAAACAAGGAAGATCTCAAGTAAACTACCTAACTTTACATACTTCCAGAAACTAGAAAAACATGAAAAAAGTTCATGTTTTTTCATTAGGAGGAGAAAGGAAATATCAAAGATGAGAGCAGAAATAAATGAAATAAAGACTAAAAAGGTAATAGGAAAGATGAATGAAACCAACCTTTTTTTTTTTTTTTTAAGGGCAAAGAAGGAAGAAAGAAGAAGCAGCAGCATTTTAAGGAAGGAAGGAAGGAAGGAAGGAAGAGAGGGAGAGAAGGAATAGAATACTTCTTTATTTACTTTTGGTTTTTCACCCCAGCCCTCTGTTGTGAACCCAAGTCCATGGACTCTAACATGGTCTGCATGCCAGCATCTCAGCCACCTGAGTCACAAGGGCACACCCCACAGTTGAGTTTTTGTTTTTGTTTTGTTCTTGTTTTAAAGATAAACAAAAAAGACAAGGCTTTAACTAGAATCACTAAGAAAAAAGAGGACTCAAATAAAACTAGAAACAAAAGAGATGTAACAACTGACGCTAAAGAAATACAAAGGATCATAAGACAGCTAGGAACAATTATATGCTAACAAATTGGACAACCTAGAAGAAGCAGATACATTCCCAGAAACATATAATCTATCAAGACTGAATCATGAAGAAACAGAAAATCTGAACATAATGATTACTAGGAGATTGAATCAGTAATTAAAAACTTCTCAACAAACAAAAGTCCAGGACCAAATGATTTCATCGATGAATTATACCAAAATTTAACGAAGACTAATACCAATCCCCTTCAAATTCTTCCCAAAAATAGAAGAGGAAGGAACACTTCCAAATTCATTTTATGAGGCCAGCATTGATCTAATACTAAAACCAAACAAGGATATCACAAGGTAAAAAGTATTACAGGTCAACATCCTGATGCACATAGATGCAAAAATCCTCAACAAACGATAGCAAACAGGGTACACACCTTGGCTGCCTAGTGCTTTAGTCCATTGGGCATAGTCCATATACTCTCCAACATCTCTGGTTCAAAACCTGAGGCCTGGAGAAACAACCAAGATGAATAACTAAATAAAATAAATAAAAATACTTCAACCTCCTCTCTCTTCCTGCTTGTCCGCCTAGTCACCTTCATCTTTGCCTGTACTTTTCTTAAAAAAAAACGAAAACAAAATACAAAAGTTAGCAAACTGAATTCAACAATACATTAAGAGGATCCTATACCATGATTAAGTTGGGATTTATTTAAAAAATGCAAGAATTTTTTTAACATTCACAAATCAATCCATGTACACCATATTAACAAAATGAAGGATAGAAATAATATGATCATCTCAATAGGTATAGAAAAAGCACTTGAAAACACTCAACATCTATTCATAATAAAATTTCTTCAACAAAATAGGTATATCGGAAATATACCTCAATAAAAACAAAGACTGAATATGGCAAGTCTATAGCTAACTAACATTTCACTCTAAACTCAATGAAGAAAAACTGAATGATTTTCCTCTTAGTTCACTAAGCATAATTCCCTCTAGGTTTATCCATGTCACAAATGTCAGGATTTCATTTTTTTTTTTTTTTTTTTTTTTTTAAGAAAAGGTTACAGGCAAGTATGAAAGTGAGCAGGAAGGCAGGCAGGAAGAGAGAGGGCAAAGAAGCATTTTTATTTTACTTTATTTAGCTGCTCATCTTGGTGGCTTCCCCAGTCCTGGGTCTTAAACTGAGGACCTTGGGATATCTGTGAATTATGTTGCAGTGGACTAATCTACTAGGCCACCAGGGTACACCATGTTTTTTATAGCTAAGTACTAACACACTGTGTGACATTCTCTCGCTCAAAAGAGTAAAAGGCAGAAGGAGGTAGACTAAGATCTTCCAGAGTGACCATGAACCAAAACACAGCTGCCTAAGAATTTTGGTCAAGTGTGTCTGCCCAGATGAACTAGTTAATACTATCTTTAGCTGCTAAGCCTTTCTTGGGCAGGGCCCATTCCTGTGTTTTAGCCTGGAAGGCCAGTTATGACTGAACCAGTTAGCCTGGAGTTTGGTGTTTTGTGTTACAAATTTGATTCCGGGCTTTGCCCAGCCCTTCTGGAGTGACAGCTGCCTGAAAAATTTCCCATCATAAAAACACAACTCTCCTAAAGCATTTGATAAAACCATCGAGTGTCAATATTATCTATTTTTATGAAGCAACCCTATCTTACAAGCAGCTCAAGAGGCTAGATTCAGGACAGAAGAGACAATATTTTTTCTTAACTATGATGAAATTGGAAAGGAAGAAGGACTTTCAGCGGAACAAACAAATAGAGTGACCCTATAGGTAAAGATGTGGGATAAAGATGGGACTGTCTAATTCCAGGTTCAGGGGTGGCTGCTCTTCCATGACACTAAGTCTGCAGATGCTGGGATCATCTAGGCAGGGGCGAAGCAACCACAGGAAGTTGACAGGGAACTGGCTGCTCTTAACACTTGCAGCTTTTCTTTTTTACCTCTAAATTCTCATAAGTACCCTGGTCTCCCTGGCACTCAGAAACATTCATTTTCATTATTGGACCCTTCAGAGAGGAACTAGGTATAGTTGAGGGGCTTCCCACTTAATACCCCTTGTCCAGATTATGGTTTGTTTTTTTCAGAAGACCACATTGTCTCCAAGACCCATCCCTAGAATGTTAAAGATCTCAGACAAATAAGAGCTTCACGAAGACTTGAAACTCCCAATTTGCAGAAGTGTGACCTTTCTCCAGACATCTTTCTAAAATGTTACCGCTTACCTTCTCCCCTTCTCCATCCTAGGATAGCACTTGATTTCATCTGTCTCGCATGTCTCAGAATCATCACCCAGAACGTAAACTACAGAACAGTACTGCTGAAAGCAAACATTCGGGCTTTTCTTATGCTTCCTTAGGGGCTGATGATCTTAAGTCCTACAATTTATTTATTTTTAAAGGAAAGGTACAGGCAGGAATAAAGGTGAATAGGCAGGCAAAGAGGAAGAGAGAGGAGGAAGAAACACTTTATTTTTGTTTAGTTGTTCACATTGGTTGTTCCCCTGGATCTGGGACAGAAACCCGAGTCCTTGGGATGCATGTGGACTGCGCTTCTCCAGAGATGGCTGTCCTAGCCTCTACTCCACCAAGGTACACCAAATCCTACTCTTTTAATAGTGTTTCTTTCTCTTCCCTAGACAGTCTCTACCAAATTGTACCAGAAAGTGCTTTTAATATGCTGTTTCTTTTCTAGTATGACCTGGAAAAACAGATAAGCTAGCTGTAACTGAACCTCAAAAGGAAAGGAAAGTATGTGCCTACCAAGTGCAAGTGCTATTAAGTTCACTGCTCTGGGTCTGGGATAAGCTAAACTCCCTGCCCCAAAAGTGCACTCTGCATTCATTTGTAGGCATACATCAAATACCTAGTGAATGAAAGAGGCAAACATTCACTTGTTCTCAACCAAAACACAATTAAAAGGCCTATGTCAATTAGAAACTAATGTCAATGACTTCAGGTCCACTGAGTAGAAGAAAGTGGGTGCTGTTCTGACCTTAGGATACCTTACCACTATTTTACAATATAACCTTCTACGTGCTAACACCTCCTCTTGAGAGACCAAGTCTGGAAAAGGGAAGAAATCACTGCCAAGAGAGCCACAGTGGGAACCAAATGCTATCCCCCTCAGAGCCACACCACAGAAGGAAAGAATGAGTCATGAATCAACAGCCACCCAGCCCCTTCCCTGAGGCTCCAGAACAGGTTCCACCACTTTTAGTAACCAGAGCAGAGCAGGGGCAGGGGCTAGAAGCTGGGTCTCCCACGGGCTCCCCTGGGCTTTGTGCCAAGCAAGCATCAGGGCCTCTGACAATCCATCTGCCACCAGTTTCACCTCTTGAGGGGAATGAACTACTGACTCACCCAAAAAAGCAAGGCATGAAGGGGGTACAATAAATATCAAATAGCCATCATTAACTTAAAAGAGAAGTGTCCTACAAAGAAGGGATCATTATTTTTTAAAAGGCTGCCATCCTTTCTTATAATAAATCTTGGAGCCAGGTAAGTAAGTGGTACAAGTAATTAGGCCCAGTTATCAAAAGCCAGACTCCTAGGTCAGACTCAGTTATGGAGGACATATAGGGACAGTCCTCTATGTGACAACAAATGCTGAATGGACATACCACCCCAGTGAATCATCTAGAAGGCCATTACCAGGCCCAGTTACAGGAATGAGAATCAGTAATCATGGCCTGGGCAGTAATTTCTCCCACGTCTGAAGGAGACAGACATCTCCCCATCTCCATGCTAGCTGAACACTTACTGCCTGATGTCACAGGCAGGAGGTAAACCAGAGCTCTGGACACTTATCTAGAAAGTCCCCTGTGCCTGAAAGACTGAGAAAGTAATACAGAGAAACTCCCAAATGCAGAGTGTCAGTGACCCCAGCCCAGACAAGTGACCTCAGCTTAATATTTGCAAAATGTGGGCTCACTGGTAGTAACAAGATGATGCTGGGGAAACCCAGTCCTCATACCAATCTCTCTTTCAGGTTGCTAATCATGGTCCATTGTCCAGACTCAACACAGCGTTCAGGGCCTGACCTACTTCTCCCCAAATGTTGGCCCCTTGGCCTCCTTTGAATCTGGGTCCTCAGGCAAGCCCAGCCCTAAGATTACTCTCCAGCTCTCTCAGTTCTCAAGTCAGGAGCCCCTTCCTTTGGCCTGCCCAGCACTCCACTTGGGGCCCCAACCCCTACCCTGCTCTTCTCTCAGCCCACTTCCCCAAATGAGTTACCCACCCAGAGCCCAACCTCCAGTCCTCCCCCTTCTCACATATCCACCTCTCTCAGCCCTACCTCTCCCTCCCACTTTTATCCTGAGTGCCCCCAAATTAGCCTCATTCCAAAATCCTTGCCCAACTTCTTTGCTCAGAGTGTAGATTCCCACCCCTCAGATGGGTCAGATACCCTGGATCTGGCTGTCACTCACCTCTCCCCACAGACTATTGTCACCTTCAAGCTCTAGAGACCTGGGTCCTATTCCCAGAGCCATTTTCTCCCATGGTTCTCTTTCCCCTTAATGCACTGGTTTCCTTTATAAACAAATTTATACTAGCAAAAAAAAAAAAATCCTCAATTTAAAGAAAAATAACTAAATAGTATGAAGAAATAGTAAGAATAGGAAAAGCAGGTATGCATATAGAGAAAATCTTGAGTGCTGTCTAAGCTGAAAAGGAAACTTCACTGTAGTCATTTTAAGACAAATGTTACCCCCATTCCTAAACTGATCAGGTAAGTTTAATACCTGTGGGGTTTAACACCTGTGGGGCTCACCTGGGTTGGGCAGCTTTACTCACAGAGTCAAATCTGTGTCACAGAAGAAGCCGAGAGACTCTGGGGCCCACAGATTATTGCCCTAATTGCTCCTCAACTGTGGGTCATGGGAAAAGCTCTGAAAGAGGAGAAAATCTGAGTTGGGGCAAGCGCTCTGAATTTACTGGCCACCTTATGCTGGGCAAATCAATTAAACTCTTTTAGTCTTTTCAGTCTGCTCATCTATAAATTGGAGCTAATAGTCCTTGCCTACCTCACAGGTTTGTTTTGAAGATCACATCAAATGAGATAATTTATGTGAAAGCACTTTGCTGTAGTATAAATGTGAGGTATTATCTTGAATGCTAATGAATAGCTTACAAGCTTACAAACACAAATGAATCATTCTTTTTGGCTTAACAGGTAGCCAGGCAAGTACCTTCAAAAATCCAGAGTTCAGCCAGACACCCAAACCCAGGAATGAGTTAACCATCAGAAAGATACTGAGAAGACTGGGAAGTCTGTTTCCTCGTCCCACCCAGTGCTGGTCAGGCCCTTGGTGAACTGTTGTCAAGTGAAACCCAGTTCAGAGCCCAACCCTAAAGTCTCAGTGCCTGGTCCACAAATAGAGGCTTTGGAAAAGGCTCCCATTGGAGACAGTGGGCCCCAAATGCCCACAAAATCAAAGTCAAATATCTCTGGACCCAGAGGCCCAAAGACACCACACTCTTCAGATTCATCTCCTCCCATAACCTCAACAAACCCTAGGCCATGTCCCCATTCCCTGTACTGCCTGGCACTTTCACTTCTATACCATAATGCTCAGTTCATTCCTTCGTACTCTTCCCATATCTGTAAGAAACATTGTTGGTGTGTCACATTACAGGGTATAGCAGACGTACGTAGTTTAAAAAGGTTTTAGCTAGCATACAGGTAAAAACACCTTTTTCTTAAAGCAATAATAAAATATTATCCCCCCTTGTATACAGATGGCCTACAGGAACATGAAAAGATGTTCCTGCTCCAGGCTATCAGGGAAATGCAAATCAAAACAACGAGATATCATCTTACACCTGCAAGACTGGCTATTATTCAAAGGTCTGGTAACAAGATATGTTGGTGAGGATGAGGATATGGAGAAAAGGGAGCACTTTTGCACTGCTGGTGGGAGTGAAAATTGGTACAACTCCTACGGAGAAAAGTTTGGAGATTCCTCAAAATGCTGAAGATGGAAATCCCATACGATCCTGTCATTTCACTTCTGGGCATCTACCCAAAAGATACAAAACACTCATTGCCATAGATTTATGTACCCCCATGTTTACTGCAGCCCTATTCACAATAGCTAAGAACTGGAAATTATCTAAGTGTCCAATATCAGATGAAAGGATCAAGAAGATGTGGTACATATACAAAATGGAATACTAGACAGTCCTTAGAAGAGATGAAATTTTGTTATTTGAATCAACATGGATGGATCTAGAAGGGATTTTGCTAAGTGAAACAAGTCAAAAGAAGAAAAATAGATACCAGATGATATCACTCATAGGTAGAATGTGAATAAACAAAATATAGAACAGATAAAACAAAACCAACCCTTGGACACTTGCAGCAGAACTGAGGTTACCAAAAGGGAATGGGAGGTAGGTAGGGGACAAGAGATGGCAGAGCCCACTGGACAATGGTGAATAATGCTTGGTGATCTGGTGGAGGGCATGGTGTGTTGGTAGACATCTCAGGAATGGGGAACCTATACATAGGAAGTCATTTTAATGTGTTGAATAATTATTAATACATAATTATATAGTAGTATACAATATTAATATATAATATATAGTAATTATTACTAATAATGTTATAATAAAGAAAATATTTATCTCTCTCACTGAATATGTCAACATTAAGTTTCCATGATAGTTTTCCTAGTAAATAGACTTAAAATTTGGGTTCTCTAAATTAGAGTTGATCAAAATTCCTTTCCGAGTTTCTCACTTCACCAAGTAGTAATACCTGCCAAGAGACAATGAGTTCCTTGCCATTCAAAAGTCATGAAATGAAAGACAAGGCTGCTATAGACAAAACAGATACTCATTTGTCAACTACACGAAAGTGGAAAGAATATTAAACCAGGCTCCAGTCAGAATCTGATGCTCACTCACTGGTTGATCTTGGGTAAGTTCCATAACCTCTCTGGACCTACCTCCTCCTGTCTATAAAATGAACAGAGTAAGTGATCATGAAGATTCCTTCTAACCCTGTTGCAGTATATTCCTTTTTCCCCTCAAAGTCTGATACAAAATCACCTCCTCAGGGAAGTCTTCCCTGATCCTACCAATCTATGAATCATGTCTTCTTCATATTCCTATAGCATCTTCCTTATATACGTATATATTTTATATACTCTTTCATTCTACTTCAGAATTCATTGTTCACTAAACTGTGGGGGCTGTCAGAAAGCTGAAGTGATGTCTTATTTGGCTCTAAAGTCCCATCAGGCCCACTCTGTCCATGGTGATATACTCTATCCATTTGTAGATTTGAACTGAACAGTGAATGCTGGGTAGTCCCAGTTGTGTTCCACCTGATACCACACTTCCTTTCAAGCCTGATGGCTGTAAGAATCACTAGTGTAATTTAGGTGAATGAGCACTCATCTGTCAGGACAGGAATGAATGAGAAGGGGTGAGGGGCTGAGGGTTTATATTTGACTTCAGTACTTAAAGTATAAGGAAGATGGAACAGAATAAAAGAGCTAACTTATAGTGAGCACATACTCTGTGCCAGGCAAGCCTCACACAATGCTGTAAAGGAGGAACTGCCATTATTCCCATTTTGCAGAGTGGGAAGTCAAGGCACACAGAGCTTAAATCTTTGGTCAATGGTGTGCCCTGGTGGAGCAGTGGTTGGATCAGTTGCCTCTGAAGGAACACAGGTCTTATATCCCTGGGATTGAGTCCAGTGTGAACAACTAAATAAAAACAAAATAAAATGCTTCTTCCTCCTCTCTCCTCCTGCCTACCTGCCTATTTGCCTTCTTCCTGTCTGTACCTTTACTTAAAAAAAAAAAAAAGAAAAGTTCAAGGTCACAAACTAGGTAAGTCATGGGACCAATATCCAGGCATTCTGACTCCAACATGCACTTTCTTAACTATCCCTATTGATAAGCACAAAGGCAATTATTACAATACCCAATACTGCTCAATGCTCAGCATTATGATTTTCATTCTTTCTCAAGACACAGTAGATATAAGTCACTCTCAAGATATCACCTGGTGTGTCCTGGTGGAGCAGCAGTTAGGTCTATCGCCTTTGAAAGAGCAGGCCATGTACCCCTGGGTTCAAGTCCAGGCCTGGGGGGAAGCAAGCAGTATGAATAACTAAATAAAAATAGGGCAAAGATCCTTCTACCTCCTCTTCCTTCCTACCTGCGCCTTTCCTTTAAAAACATCTGTTTAGAAAACATCAGCTTCTAGAATGAGCAATTCAACCCCAGCATTTCAAAATGATTGGCCATAAGGACAAGAGATGGAGAAGCTAGAATAAACAAAATGAGTTGACCCTCCAGGGACTCCTTCTCTTCCATTTGCATCCCTCACCCCACACCCTGAGGCTGGCACATAGTAGACACTTAAAAAAAAGCTTATGGAATCAAATGGTGTTTATGGGAAATGTTTCTACCTTCCTTTAAAACACGTGGAGAAACGGAAAAGAAACTGAAAGAAGCAGGAAAACATTGTAAAGCTTGACTGAATGAGGTTCAGCGTGTGCCTGATCTGGGCTAAGCACTGGGCACACTCTCCTTCTGACAGCAGTTGAGGGTGTGCTGCAGGCAGAGAGATAGGCTTCTACCCACCCAGTGGGTGTATAAATCGGTACCATCTTTCTGAAAGGCAATTTATTTTTTTAAGAGAAAGGCAGGCAGCAGTAAGGAAGAGAGAGGAGAAAGATGCATTTTATTAATGTTAGCTGTTCATTTTGTTGTTCCCCCTCAACTGGCCCTAGGCTTCAAACTTGGGTCCTTGGGATACGTAAATTTCACCCAGGTAAAGGCTTAACACCTGAGCAACCAGCGCCCACCTGAAAAGACAATATGACAAACTACTTATTTATATATTTATGTAATTATTTATTTTAAAGGAAAAGTGCAGGCAGGAATTAAGGTAAGTAGGCAGACAGGCAGGCAGGAAGAGAGAGAAGGAAGAAGCATTTTATTTTATTTTTATTTCATTGTTCACACTGGTTATTTCTTCCCAGACCAGGATTCAAACTTGGGGGTGTGCTATCTGAGCTTTTTCTGAGGTGACTGACCTAACCACTACTCTACCAGGGTGTGACTGATAAACATTTCTTTTTCATTTATTTTTTATTGTAGTAATTATTCTACACATTAAAATAATTTCCTATGTATAGGTTCCCCATTTGTTAGATATGTTTCAACACACCAAGCACTCCACCAAATCATCAAGAGTTCTTCTCCACTGTCCAGTGGGCTCCACCACCATTTGCCCCAGCCCACCCCATTCTCTTTTGGTAACCTCAGTTCTGTTGCAAATGTTTCAGGGTTGGTTATGTTTCCTCTGTTCCTTTGTTTTGTCTGTTCACATTCCACCTATGAGTGAGGTCATCTGGTGTCTGTCTTTCTTCTTTTGACATGTTCACTTAGCATAATCCCCTCTAGTTCCATCCATGTTGATTCAAATGACAGGGTTTCATCTCTTCTAAGGGCTGTGTAGTATTCCATTGTATATATGCACCGCATCTTCTTTATCCATTCATCTGATGTTGGGCACTTAGGTAATTTCCAGTTCTTAGCTATTGTGAATAGACCACAATAAACACTGGGATGCAAGTATCTCTTCAGATGGGTACTTTTGTATCTTTTGGGTAGATGCCCAGATGTGGCCTGATAAATCTTTTAAATACATTTACTTTTGGTCTAGTAATTTCATTTTACCATAAAGTAATATAATAGTGCCTAAGAAAATAATAATGCATATTCATTCAATCATTCAACAAGGATTTACTGAGCACTTATGAAGGGTTAGACATTGTCCTGGATGCTAGAGAAATAAAGCAAACAAAAGAGAGTAAGTCCCTTCCTGGATTTAAAAAATTCTGATGGGGGAGACCAATGGTAATCAACATAAAGGGTATGTAATATAATATGCAGCCGTAAGACTGTACTACTTTGATGGGCGTGCCCTGGTGGAACAGCCGCTTTGGTCAGTCACTTCAGGAGGATCGTAGTCCATATCCATCCCAAGAACCCGAGCTTGTGTCCCAGATCTGGGGGGAGGGAACAACCAATGTGAACAACTAAATAAAAATAAAATAAAACCCTTCTTCCTCCTCTCTCCTTCTGCCTGCCCTGCTACTCGCCTTCATTCCCACCTGTACTTTTCCTCCAAAAGAAAGATTGTACTACTTTGAAATATATAGTAAAGATATAATTAGTAAATAGTAAAGATATAATTTAAATAGGTGATCAGGGAAAGCTTCTCTGAGGGCAGATGCTTGAATGAAAACCTGAATAAGATGTGGGGATAAGATATACCAATGACAAGAAAGTTCTAAGCAATCATGAGCAGTGCAGAAGCAGAAACAGGTGAGTGTGAAAAACATCACTGAAGGCCCATTTCATATCCATTAGGTTATTGTCTAAAAACCAGAAAAAAAAACAAATATTAGGGAGGACATTGAGAAATTGGAACCCTTGTACATTGCTGGTGGGAATATGCAATAGTACAGCTGCTTTGGAAGACGGTATGGTGACTCCTCAAAACACTAAACATATAATTACCACAAAAAAGAGCAATTTCACTTATGGATACAGCCCAAAGAAGTGAAAGCAGGGTCCCAAAAAGAAATTTGGACACCTATGTTCATACTAGATTATTCACAATAGCCAAAAGGTAGAAACAACTTAAATGTTCATCAAAAGATGATAAGTAAGGATGCCCATGGCTCTGGTGACTGAGATGTTGGTATGTGGACCAGATACAGCTCAAGACCCTAGGTTTGAGACTCAGGAATGAGGTGAGGTGAAAAACCAAAAGTAAACAACTTTTAAATAATATATATTTTCCTCTCTCCCTCCCTTTCTTCCTTAAATGTTTCTTCCTCCTCTCCCTCCCTTCCTCTCTTTAATGATAATAAAAAAAGAATAACGAAAATGTACACAATACAATGGAATATTACTCAGCCTTAAAAGGAAAGTGAATTCTGATACATGCAACAACATAGATAATATTTGAAAACATTAAGTGAAATAAGAGACAAAAGAACAAATATTACATATTCATATGAGGTACAGAGAATAGTCAAGTTCATAAAGAAAGTAGAGTAGCAGCGACCAGGAGATGAGGGAAGAAAGGAGGAGGGAGTTAGTCGAATAACACGGTGTTTCAGTTTGAGATCATGGAGATGGATAGTGGTGATGGTTGCACAACAAAGTAAAAACTTAATGGCACTGAACTGTATACTCAAAATGGGTTCAATGGCAAAATTATTTTTAAAACAGAGGTGCAGGAAGTAATGAAGGCGAGCAGCCTAAAAGGCAAGTCGAGAAAGAAGGAAGCATTTGTGTTATTAAGTTGTTCATCTTGGTTGTTTCCCCAACCCTGGGTCTTGAACCGGAGTCCTTGGGATGGATGTGGACTACACCTGGCCCACGACTAAGATTGTCTGCTAAGCTAAGTGCAGTCCACATATATTCCAAGGACACAGGTTTGTAACCCAGGGCTGGGGGAACAACAAACATCTACAACTAAAACAAAAAACTGCTTCTTCCTCCTCTCTCTTCCTCCTGCTCACCCTTCATTTTTGATGGCACCTTTCCTTTAAAAAAAATAGTGTGGTGTGAAAAGCACAGAGTGAGCTGTGAATTCAATATCCTAAAAAGCATACAGCAATGTGAAAAAATAAAACAGATATATAGTATATAATATATAAGCACACATGTATAATGATAATATATGAATATCCATATATCCACTATATCGTTAAATTTTACCTGTTTTGAAATGTAAATTTTAAGAAAGCATATAAATAATTCAAAAAAAACCACAGGCGTGCCAGGGTGGAGTAGGGGTTGGGCACTGTCCACACACATCCCAAGATCCCAAGTTCACGTCCTGGGACTGGCAGGACCAAGATAAACAATTAAATAAATAATACTTCTTTCTCTTCTCTCTTCCTGCCCGCCTGCCTTTGCTTGCCTTCATTATTCCTGCCTGCATGCACCTTTCCTTAAAAAAAAAAATCACAGGAGGACTGATGTGACACAGTGAACACAGTGATGGGAGAAAAATAGAGAATGTGTAGGAGAGGCAATGAAAGCCACCTTGACCAGGGAATGCCTTTGGACTTCCTTCTAAGGTGAGAAGTCACTGAGAAATTGTGAGCAAAAGTGCACAATCTGATTTAAAGGCTCACTCCGCTGTGAAGCAGCCTGGGAGACAAGAACAGAACTAGGAAAAGAGTTAGAAGGCCAATGCAATCTCCCAAGTAACTCCTGAGCTTGCTTAAAATCTCCTGAGGGTTTATAAATGGCAGAAATTCACAACTACTCTTCATCTTGGCAGTCTTTGGGACCCTGCTCTGACTGGAGGTTTGCTGCCCTGGACCAAGGGGAACAACCAACATGAACAACTAATGGAGAGAAAAAAAATTCTTCCTCTCTCTTCCTGCCTGTGCTTGCCTTCATTCCTGCCTACGTCTGATTAGACAGATAGATGATAGACAGACAGACAGACAACAGGGATAGTGATCTGCTCCATGAGAACTTCCGCACCAAACCCAGGTCCTCAACTCAAGGTTTTTCTGCAGGAAAAAACAACAATTTGCCCTGACTCTCTCCTCTAGGGCTAGATGGGAAACGAAAATAACTACCTTTGGGAATTGCTGATTCTCTGAATTCCCAAGGATGGTGGTATTTAGCCCACCCAGGTTTGCTGTGCTAAGAGGGGAAGGCATTTGCAGAAGCTCTATCTCCAGGAACAGAAAGGTTGAGCTGAACTTGTCCCTAACTCTAGCAAAGATAGGCTAATTTTTTCTGTAAATGGCCAAACAGTAAAAATTTTAGGGAGCTACATATAGTCTTTGGCATACATTCTTGGTTTTAGTTTTGGTTTGGTTGTTTGTTTTTACAGTGTTAAGATATATATCACATAACATGTATAATATAAAATGTACTCTTTTAACCTTTTGTTTTAAGAAAGAGGAAGCAGCAGCATTTATTTACTTTATTAAGTTGAATCTTGGTTGTCCCCCGCCTATCCTCCTGGCCTCCAGGTTTTGGGACGTACGTGGCTTGTGCCTGTTGGAGGCGGGTGGCTTAACCACTAAACCACCAGGGCATGCCTATTTCAACCATTTTTAACTGTACAATTCTGTGTATATCCACATTACTGTGAAACCATTAGTCTCCAGAATTTTTTCATATTCCCCAACTGGAACTATTAAATACTAATTCCTCATTATATTCCTAACCTGGCAATTGCCATTCTACTCTGTTTCTATAAATCTAATTACTCTAGGACCATCATATAAGAGAAATCATACAATATTTGAAATTTTTTGACCAGCATATTTTACTTAATATCATGCCTTTCAAGGTTCATCCGTGTAGCATGTGTCAGAATTTCCTTTTTAAGGCTGAACAATATTCTATTACATGCATATACTACATTCTCTTTATACAGTCATCTGTTAATGGCCACTTGGTTGCTCTAGCCTTTTGTCTATTGTGAATAATGCTACTATAAACATGACTGTGCAAATATCTGTTCAATTCCCTGCTTTCATTTCTTTTTTTCTTTTTTAAAGGAAAGGTGCAGAAAGGAATGAAGGAAAGCAAATAGGCAGGAAGAGAGAGGAGGAAGAAGTACTCCATTCATTTTATTTAGCTGTCTATCTGGGTTGTTACCCCAGGCCCCAAGTCCTTGGGATGCATGTGGACTATGCAGCAGCAAACCTATCTGCTGTTAGGTCACCAGAGAGTACCTACTTACACTTCTTTTCACTATACAGTCAGAAGTGAAATTCCCGGGAATTGAATTTAATACAGTAATTCTATATTTAATATTTTGAGGAATCATCACACTGCTTACCAGAGCAGCTACGCTACCAACAATACATAATCCACATTTTCACCAGAACTTACTACATTTTTTTTTTTAACTTTATAAAGTCATCCTAGTGGGTGTGAAGTGGTATCTCCTTGTAGTTTTGATTTGTATTTATCTTATGACAAACGGTATTTATCATCTTTTCTTTCTTTTTTTTTAAGAGAGGGAGAGAGGGAGAGAGGGAGGGAGAGAGAGAGAGAGAGAGAGAGAGAGAGAGAGAGAGAGAAGGAACATTTTTATTTCATCAGCTATTTTATTTTTGTTTTTCTCCCCCAGGCCCCAGGTGGCAAATCCAGGCCTTGGACTTCACATAGTCCATACCCCAGCTGTCTCAGCCACCTGAGCCATAAGGGCACACCCTTGATCACCTTTTCAGACACTTATTGGTCATTTATACATCTTCTTTGGAGAAAAATCTTTTGCTCTTTTTAAAATCAAGTTGTACTTTTTGTTGTTTTTTAATGTCAAAAGGTATATAATTCTAGCCCAGAAAAAAAAATACGCACATATATACATATGTATACATATATACAGTACAATTATAAGTTCAATTTAATTCTTCACAATTGAATGAGTTGTTTTAGGGTTTTTTTGTTATCATTTTTTTTTTTTTTTACTAACACTTTAAACATGTAAAACTCATTCTTAGTTCATGGGCCCTTAGAGACGGGTCATGGGGCACACCCTGGTGGCTTAGTGGATAAGTCTGCCAAGCATAGTCCATATACATCCCAAGGTCCTGGGTTTGTGTCCTGAAGCTGGCAGAAACAACCAAGATGAACAATTACATAAAAATGAAGTTTTTCTTTTATCTCTCCCTTCCTGCCTGCTTGCTTACTTACCTTCATTCCTGCCTGTACCTTTCCTTAAAAAACCAAACAAACAAGCAAACAGGTCATGGCCATTTGACTCCCGAAGCCATATTCTGCTCAACTCCCTCATTTTACATCATTACATATAAGGACAGTCAGACCCTAAGAGAGGCAGGTCTCCTGATTCTCAAGTCAAGCTGTTGCAGTGGTCTCTGACGTTACTTCATTCAACAAATATTTATTAGGCACCTACTCTGTGGCAGTCACCAGGGAAGGGGCTACCACAGAAGTGAATGGACCAGATCTGCGCTTCAGAGCTAAGAGTTCAGAGGGGTAAAGCATAAGACAAACAATGATACAAATGAACACGCAATTACAAACAAGTAAGTGCTACAAAGGAGGAGAACTTGCTTCTGTGAAAGAGCATCTCTGAAGGAGTGTCATTTCAGTAGGGTTCTGAAGAACAAGTGAAAGTAACCCAGGTGAACAGAAGGGGATGGAGAGCAATCCTGGCAGAGGGAAGCATGTATGAAGCGGCAAGAAAGTCTATTGAATATTTTACTAAAAGTGCAATAGAGCTTTAAAAGCATACCAAGATCATTCCACTTTCTGTGAGAACAGATTAGAAGGGTACAAAGAGTTAGAATAGAACAGACTGGAAGCAGGCTACTCTAATCATTCAGATGGAAGTTGATGTGGGCTTGGGTTGAAGTGCTGGTGGTAGAGAGGGTTTGATACTTTTGGGGGAAGGCTGACTTATGAGGACCCGATGATGGAGTAGAAGGCAGAGGTAAGAGGACAGAGAGGCAGCAAGAACAACTCCACATTCCTAGCCTGATTGGATGGATGGAGGTGTCACTGAGATAGAGAAGTTCAAAGAAGGGGCAGGTTTGAAGAGAGAAGTTCACTAGTTTGATGTTAGATGTAGTGAGATTTAATCCAGCAAAATATTCAAATGGAGGGCTCAAACAGACAGGTGAATATATGGATTTGAGATTCAGAGAAGTGGTACAAATAAAAGTTAAATTTGGTGTTGGTGCTCACCACCACCACTGAGCTGGATGGTGCTGGATGGGGCCAATGTTACAGAGTGATGCAGAGTGACACTGACTTGGGCTGGGCATCAGGGAATCTAGGTTCTAGTGCCCATTCTGTCACTAACCATCCTCTGTGAGCTTGAGTCTCGCCATTAGTAACACAAGGAGGTTGGCCTAGATCAGGGCTTTTTTAATCTTTTCTGGATATAGATTACCTCCTCTCGCCCAAAATGCATACACACACACACACACACACACACACACTCTCTCTCTCTCTCTCTCTCTCTCTCTCTCTCTCTCTCTCTCTCTCTCTCTCTCTCTCTCTCTCTCTCTCTCTCTCCTACTACTACTACACATGATTTCAGAAAGTCACTCGTTTTTGGAGCCTTTCTATATCAAATTAAAAAGTCCTAGACCATAGAACCAAACAAAGTTTAGGAGGTCTTCCCTGTATATACTTTAATTTATTGTTCCTTCAGGTATTTCTAGATAATCTGACAGGTATCTATCCAAGGAGAGAGAACACCAGGTCCTAGGTCTCTCTTGTTCTCTACCCAAAAGTATACATTACCATGAAATCAGAAAGAGTATTCAAAGGCTCCAACCTACTTTTTGAGATTTATCTTCTTTTACCCCTTTTTCTTGGTCTATTCTTCAGACAAATTGAATATTCACTTTCCCCTTTCTCTCAACAATCTTTCTCCATCTCGACACACACAAGTTCTGCCCATTATTCAATGCTTCAAATGCCTTCTCTATTTCCTCCACCCCTTATCCCAAGTGAAAGCAACCTCAGCCTACTCTGAACATTCAGAGCACTTTGTCTATATCCCTCTTGAGAATTTACCACGTTCTCCCTTGTACTATAGTTGTGCTTCCCCTACTAAAGGCAGAAACAACACCTGTTACCCTTTACAAAGAGCCTTCTCACATATCCCTTACCTCATGAGTGAAAATTGAACCCAACCACCACTGGCCTGATTAGACCTTGATCTCCTGCCTATCCCACAGCCCCACCTGATCTCCTAGTGGTACCTCCTCTATCCAGCTCCTACTCATATTCATTCTGCACAGTTATGCTAAATATTTTCTTTGAAGTCTGATTATGGGAATGCCTTGGTAGCTCAAGTGTGAAGCTCATAACTTGGGAGCAGTTCACATGCAGTCTAAGGATCTGAGTTCACGGCTCAGGACTGGGGGGAACAACTAAAATGAACTAAATAAATAAAATGCTTATTCAAAAAAATAAAAAATAAAAGCCTGATTATATAACTTCTCTGTATAGTATTTATATCAGTGGCTTGTAATTGCCTTCCTGAGAAGATGTCAACTTCAGGGTTCCAACACACTAGTGTAAAATGGCCAAGTAATTTCTCACTATTAATGAAGTACTAATCAAACAACTTCCAAATGTAGAGCACTTAGAATAACATCCAGCACATAGTAAGCATTATACAGGTGTTAGGAATTATTAATAGTGCAATGTTAAGATTTATGAGACAGATGCAGCAGATGCTTTTAGTGCTGCACATACATCCCAGTGTCTCACTTCTGATTCCAGCTACAGCTGTAGGAGACAGTTCTGTGCAACGGCCCTAAAGATCTCCCCGATTTTATGCCCTGTAGCCTCCTCTTCTCGCAAACTCACTCAAACCATGAGGGCAGCCTGCAAGTATAGGGGCATTCATGGACATTAATTTTTACCTTATGACCTAGTTGTTCCATTTCTAGCTATCTATCCAAAGAATATGAAAAAGCTAATTTGAAGATAATGCACCCGTATGCTCACTACAGCACTATTTACAATAGCCAGTATAAAGAAACAACCTGAGAACCCAATCATCAACCATTGGCTGGATAAAGAAGACATATTAGGGCCTTTTTCTGTGGCTCAGGCAGCTAAAGCACACGTTATGAAAGCCATGGATACACATCTTAGTGGCCAAGTGGATAAGACTACTGGAGGTACTCCACATACATCCCAAGGACCTAAGTTTGAGACCTGAGGCCAGCATGAACAATCAGGATGAAACAACTAAAAAAGAAAAAACCATGGAGCCAGTTGGAGACCTATGGTCAGGGATGTAAAAGAGAGAAAGAAAAAAAAAAAAAAAAAAGAGGTATTGTATATATACACAATGGAATACTACTCAGCTATAAAGAAAATGAAATCTTGCCTTCTGCAACAACATGGATGGAACTTGAGTGGATTATGGTAAGCGAAATAAATCAGAAGGAGAAAAACAAATACCGGATTATTTCACTCATATGTGTAATATAAAGGAACAAAGCAAATATATAGATGAAACAAAATGAAAACAAACCCATAGGCTCTGGCAACAGAACTGAGGTTACGGGGGTGTGGGGGTAGAGGTGGGAGCAGAGGGTTGGGGGGCACCAATGGAGGAGGGTTATCCGAACTTTGGTGGATGTGGTATGGTTTTATACCTTTGAAGAAACGTGAACTTACACTCCTAAAACATATAGAATTGTAATGCAATTAAAAAGTTGGGGTGTTTTCTGTTATGTTCTATCTGATGACTATCAGCTTCCCTTCCTACACTGCTACAACTACTACCACGACCCAGGGTAAGATAACAGAAATCAGTTACAGCTTGATCAGTGACCCATACCCTGCCAGTTTATCAACATTTCTTTGTGGAACTCCGGGCCATCTGCCTTATCCTTCTAATCCTGACTTGGGCCCACTAGCGCATGTTGAGAGCAGCACCTGAGCATCCGCTATCTGAAAAGCCTCAGTGTGCTGCGATGGGAAAGAAAACAGAGACGGCAGAGTCATGGGTCACACAGGAGGGTCTGAAGAAGAAATGAAGGAGCCATGAGACCTAGTCTTTCTTCTGCCCAGGCTCTAAACGGATTTAAACACCTGCAGGAAAGGCTGAATCAAAAACCTCCAGCCCAAGCAGAGAGAAGCGGAATCAGAGCCTGAGACAGCGCAGGCGCAGACAGAAGACTAGAGCTCCCAGTCTCACCCCGACGCTTCTCCTAAACAAGGGCCACCGTACCCCGCACGAAGAGCCTTCCAATTGTGCTCCTCTTTCTAACAAGGTCCTCCGACAGTCTAGAAAAGGCCTGGGAGCCCACCTGCTCAGACTGTCGGGCCACCTTCGTTCCCTGCCCAGGACTTGGCGGAACTTGGAAAGCGGGTGTCAGCCGCGGATGAGGTGGTAGGACCGGAAGGGCCGTCGGGCCGCTCAGAATCGGCCCTCCTCGTCACGGTTCTCACCTCTTTGTCCGCCGCCTTTTCTTCGATACCTAGCAGAGCGTATAGGTCCATTTGTAAGAGCTCCTTGGTCACGGCCATGGTTCCAAGACTGACTGGCTTCGTACTACAACTCCCAAGAGTCCCAAGCGTACGTAGGGATGTCGGTTCCGAGCGGCTGAATCCGCTAAGCCCCCTGGGAATTGTGTTCTGTGTGCGGTGTGACAGCCTCTGAGGGAAGCCGGCAGTCGTAAATGAACTACGTCTCCCAGAAGCCCCCGCTCCCGTTACCGCGGTTGCCGGTTGCGATTCCCCGGCCCGAGGCCTAAGCTGGCTAACGCAAGTGGGCGTGGGGAGCAGGGGCGGGGCCAGGTTCCAGAAACCCTGGATTTGGGTTCCAGAGTCTGGGACCTGGAGGTCGGGATCTTTTCTCTGCCCTCCCTGTTACGCCGCGCGGGAAGTCAGGATGGAGAATAGATGCTATGGCTGCGCTGTCAAGTTCACCCTCTTCAAGAAGGAGGCGAGTTTTCTCTTTTCGGAGAGTAGAGGGCCGGGGAGGACGCGGAGTGGAGGGAAAAGCACGGGTCTTGCCCTTTGAGGACCCGGTGTTACGATCCCTTTGCGCGGTATGGTTTAGGTGACGTTACTGAACCTCAGTTTCCATTTCTGTAAAATAAATCTAACACTTCCCTTGCTTTCTGGGTCGATGCGAGGTCCATGAAGGGCTGGAGGTCAAAGTTCCTTATAAACTGTAAAGCACTCTCCTGTAGTTTTCACTAAGCTTGTCTCTTCTCTTGGCCAGTGTAGGCTTCGTCAGGTTTCTTCCGTCCACACTGCTCCTCGGTAGCGGGATCTTAACACTCTGTGACCACTGTCCACCATCCCGTGCCCGTTGCTCTCTTCGCTCTGAAACCTTGGCACCACTCAGCCAGCCCTTCCCAGGTTTCTGTTGGATTACCGCCCTTCCCCTTCCCCCAGCGCACCATGGCAAAATGTCTCTAGTCCTCACACCAACCCGCCAAGTTCCCCAGTTAAACTGCAAGCTTTCTCTGCCATAATTGTGACCAGGAGACGGGAACCAGATAGGATGAAATAATAGCACTGGGAAGGCAGATCCCTGTAGCACTTTAGAAACCTGGAATTTGAGGTCAAGGTTGTGAGGGTTCCCATATGAGCTCTGCTGTCTTATTCACAAGGTGTCCTTGGTTTGGGGCAAGTCATGTAACTAACCTCTCTGATCCCATCTAATAGAATAATAACGGTGGTTATTAGGATTAAGTAAAATAACGTGTGTAAATTGTGAGAAATCAGATGATGAATATTAAGTACTGAGTTTAGTGCCTGACACACAGTGTCTAATAAAAGGAGCCTATTGTTATCATCCCCTCCTTACCCACACCTCCCTCCATCTCTTCTAGAGCAAGAAGTATGCGCTCTGCACTGTTACTGATTCTGTTTTTTAAGTCAGTGATATGAAACATGGTGGGGTAGGGGAGGGTCGGTGTTTGCCTGTCTTCTACACTCCTGTGTCAGAAGATAGAAGACCGAAAGCATGGAAATTTTGCGTGAACACTTTATTTGATTTGACTAAGAGATTGGAAACTCAGGAATCACTTTACTCCCTATTCCTGTTTCCCCAGCCCTTACGGGCCCCACTCCCGCTTCCTCTTCCCAGCAACTGGTCACAACTTCAGTGTCTTCTTTCTGTATATGCACGGAGAGTGCTAGGAAGGAGTCTGCAGGGGCAGATGAGAGGTGGATTCCCCTGCTTCATGTTTCTTGTAGTATGGCTGTAAGAATTGTGGCCGGGCCTTCTGTTCCGGCTGCCTCAACTTCAGTGCAGCAGTGCCCCGGGCTGGAAACACCCAACAGAAAGTCTGCAAGCAGTGCCATGAAGTCCTGACCAGGTAAGATGCCAGCATGGACAAAGATTCAGCCAAGTATGGCCGTGGGCAACTCACCAGCCCTTGAAGACTTGTGCTCTGTCACTAGAAGTCATCCCAGGAAATGCTTAGGATGGGGCCACTAATTAGCAGAAAGCAGGACTTCTGATACTAGATTTTTTTGTCTATAGAGGACCTTCTCCTGCCAATGCCTCCAAGTGGTCACCACCTCAGAACTATAAGAAGTAAGTACTGAAGAGACAGAGACAAATGGGGTGGGGGGGGATAAGGAAGCCATAGGGTAGGACTCTTTTGTTGATCAAATGAGCCCATCATCAGGAGAGTATCCAGTTATCAACATTTCAGGCTCCTGACTGCCCTCTTGGGCTCAGAAAGTAGTTTACCATCCCTCTCCCCAGAAAAAGTGCTTGTTAGACCTTGCCTCAGCTGAGCCCTCCAGTTGATCACCTTGGTTTAGCTGCAGGGCACCAAGAAGGAGGGCCACAGAAGATGGCCATTGGAGGCCACTGTAGATGCCAAAAAATGTTTGAAATGGGAAACTGTGAGAGGGTACCTTCACCCTCCTCTTCTGCCTTCTTCAAAAGTGTCTATCTCACATTCTGCCAGGCGTGTGGCAGCCTTGGAAAATAAGCAGAAGCCCAGCACTCCCCAGAGCCAGAAACTGACCCAAGACCAGCTCATTGCTGAGCGCCTTGCACGGCTCCGCCAGGAGAACAAGCCCAGTGAGTCGGGGCAGACAGGGTGGCTTAAAGGACACCCTCAGGGCTCCTGGACTGGGATTCCTCTGGATCTTACAAGGCTCCTCCATGTCAATCACAGAATCCGTGCCCTCACAGGCAGAGATAGAAGCCAGGCTGGCTGCACTGAAGGATGAGCCCCAGGGCTCCATCCCTTCCACCCAGGAGATGGAGGCACGACATGCTGCACTGCAGGGCAGAGTTCTACCTTCTCAGACTCCCCAGCCGGTGAGCACTGTGCCTCCAGAGGGAAGGGGATTCTTGGGCAAGGACCCCGCAGAAGTGTATGCTTATATACTTTGCAGGGTTAGCAGAGCTCCTACTCCTACCTCCTCAGATTCGCTGCCAGGCCAAGGAACCAGGGACAAACAGGATTGGGTGGGAAAGAAAGAGTAGCCCCTTGGTCCTATAGGGGACTGCCAGACTCACTCAGTTATGTAGACCCTTTCTGCACCCACCTCTGGGCCTGATGGTGTGATTTCCCATTTAACTTCTTCCTTACTGAGGTTCCTTCCTCTGAGCAGGCACATCAGCCACCAGACACCAGGACCCAGACCCAGTGGGCACAAGATCTACTAACAAAGCTGACAGCCGAAGTGGCTATTGATGAGAGTTGGGAACAAGGATTTATCCCAGGTAACCACTCACTGGCTCCCCCAGGAACCTGCCCTACCTCTATACCCCGATGTGAGAGGCACTGTTGCCTCTGGGATATATAATATAAAGAGATAAATATAAAGAGAAAAATCAACATTATAAGAGCTACCACTTACTGAGAATTTATTCCCATGGGAGTCAGTGTAAGCCTAGTGAGTAAGTGTGTGGACTTTAGAATTAGACCGTGATTCTCAGCTACTGCTTATTAGCCTTGTAACCCTAGGCAACTCAGGCCATCTAAGTCTCACTTTCTTCATTTGTAAAATGAAGTATATATGGTAAAACCTAGCTCATGGGGAAGTGTGGGAAGTAAATGAAATTATCCATTGAGCACTTGAGACCCTGCCTGGCTCATAGGAATTGCTCAGTGAATGTTCTCTGCAAGAATGAGGAGGAGGAGGAGAAAGAGGATATTTAAATTTAATTAAATAAAATTTAAAATCCAGCTCTTCAGTGGTACCGGCCACATTTCAGGTGCTCAGTAGCTACGTATGGCTCAGGGTTGCCATCTTAGACGGCACCGATATAGAACGTGATAGGGAACATTTCGACCATAAAAATTATTTTGGACAGTAGTATCAAAGGCTTCACAGCCATGATTCTCAGCCAGGGATTACTTTCCCTCCAGAGTCCATTGGTAATATCTGGCGTCTTTTTGGTTGTCACAACTCAAAAGGTATCATTGGTACCTAGTGAGCAGAGGCCAAAGATGCTAATAAACATGGTACAAGTCACAGGACAAACCACACAACAAAGAATTACTCTGTTCAAAACATCAACGAGAACAAGACTGAGAAACCCTGCTTTAAATGCACACTTAATATCCTTAATAATCCTATGAGGGATATACTGTTACCTGTATTTTATAAAAGGCAAAACTAATGTTCTGTGAGCTGAAGGAACTTGAACCAAGACCACACTGTTATTAAGTGGCAGAGCTAGGACTTGAACTCAGAACTATCTGATTTCAAATCTCTTGTTTTGAAAGTCTGAGCTGAAGGTGACCATATCAGAACCACACTCAGTCTGATAAAATTCTTCCCACCTAGTGACATACAAGACCTCAGCTTCACTCATGTCTCTGTGCTACTCCCTGGAAATGCTACTTTCAACTTGTAAGGCAAAGAGACTGGCTGAACCTTGGCCTCCCCAAATCCTGATCCTTTCAGGCAGAACCAGGGATGCATACCCTAAGGGCAGCATGTTAAAATAGCAAGTGGGTGGGGATGGATTGAAAAGAGCATGTCTAAGATGACTAGTTTTTGTATTTGGAAAAATGAAGGAAATACAGTTGACCCTTGAATAAGAAGGGTGTGAACTGCCTGCATCCACTTGCACTCAGATTTCTGTCTGCGGAGGTTGAGCCCGTGGATGTGGAGCAGCTTCCACGGAAAGCCAACTGTAAATTACTCTTGGATTCTCAGGTGTGTGGGGGTCCGTGCCTCTAACCCCCACTTTGTTCAAAGGTCAGCTGTACTCAGTTTATTTGTAATATAAACCACAGTGCTGAGTAAAAAGCTGATTATCTGTAGTTTTTAAAAAGTGGAGAAATGGGCTGATTAGGGATCTTGGTGTATCTCTGCCTCCCTGACAGCATTTTCCTTTTAGCTGCGTCTTTCCAGAACGACTTCAGCCAGGGTGGCCCAGGGGAACAGAGCGCTACATCCAAGGGGCAGGCCACCTTTTCCCTGGAGGAGGAGAAGAGCAGGCTGCTGGCTGAGGCGGCAGTCCAGCTGCGGGAGGAGGACACAAAGCAGGAGCAGTTCCTGGTGCTTGCCAAGCGACTGGCTGTGCTGCAGGGACAGGACCCTGACAGAGGTAGAGGCTGGGGAGCAACCGTTCACTTGCATCCATTGGGTCAACTCCACCCCAACCCCAAGCCAACCTCTGCAAAATGGCTGTTCTCCCTATCAGGGTGGAGATTGGTGCCATGGGTCCCTGTGCCTGAGGGTCTTTTGAGCTCTGCCCAGAGCCACGAAGATATCAGGGCAAAGCAGTGGATCAATGTAAATAAAAGTCAGATATCAAGGGGCAAGGACCCCCAGTCCTTCAGGTGCAGAGCCTTCTGTTCCTCGCTTCCAGCTAGGGTTGGGTGGGGAGGGGCACGATCTGATCAGAGTGGCTACAGAGGCTGATCAGTTCTGGAACAAGTGCCCCTGGGAACCAAAGTTCCCAAGAGTCTGGCCACTCAAGGGAACTCTCTGCATCTTACTTCTCTTCCCCTTCTCCCATCTCTCCCTCTTCAAGTGACCCTTCAAGCCTATCACTTCCCAGACAGTGATGAGGAGGAGGACAAGGAGACAGCCATCCAGAGAGTTCTGCAGCAGGTGGGCCCTACCTGACTAACCAGACCACCACTTGTCCTATCTGCTCTACCACCCAGCTGGCCCTGTTTCTCCTGCCTCCACTTTGAGGCCAGATGACCAGTCATCAGCTCCTGTTCTAGCTAGGGCCTCACTGTTCCTGTAACCATATTTGCCCCTCTGAGAAATTACCAGCTACAGGCAAAGGGAGATGAGTTAAGAAGCTAATGTCAGCACTTTGACTGAAGTGGCTAAGGTGCAGGCTGTGGAAAAGCCGAGAACCCAGGTTCAAACCCGTGGCAGTGAAGGCCAGCACCCCTTCAACCCCCCACCCCCACCACGCCCTTACTCAGGCTCTGAAAGCCATGGACCCAGGTTCGACACCCTGGGCTAGAAAACAAATAAGAATGGAAACAAATAAAATGAAAAAGAAGCAGCTAAGTCCACAGAGCACAGAAATGCTGGGAACAGGGCCTGGTCCAATTGCAGGAGTTGTACCTTTTTATCTTGTCCACAGCTCACTGAAGAAGCTGCCCTAGATGAGGCAAGTGGCTTCAATAGCCCCTCGGAGCCAACTCTCCCCACCCAGGCCCCATCCTGCAAGGCAGAGCCTGAGGTGAGAAAAGCTCCAGGCAAAGTTGTCTCCCCGCTAACCCCACAACCCCCCACCCCCGCCCCAGCCTGCCTCCTTGCCTAGATGACTGTTCCTGCCGCTGCCCTCCCACACCCCAGTGGTTACCTTCCATCCCTCATTCCTCTCTGGTCCCCAAAGAGTATGGCCCCCAGTCCTGGGGCTGAGGAAGAGGAGCTGCCCTGGTGCTGCATCTGTAATGAGGATGCCACGCTGCGCTGTCACAGCTGCAGTGGAGACCTCTACTGTGCCCGCTGCTTCCGGTGGGTGCAGGTGGAGCATTCGGTGTGACTGGGAGGGCTCAAGGGTTTCCTAGATCCCTAACTTGTATTTCTGCTCCACAGGGAAGGCCACGATGCCTTTGAGCTTACAGAGCATGAGACATCTGCCTACCGCCCGCTGCATGCAGGCCAGGAGCACTAAGGAAACCCTGGTCCTCCTGGAAGGCAAACCGACAGGCTGGGGCACCTGCCTCTAGCCCAGCTTCAGGGGGTCTGATGGGAGAGTATGCCAGGCTAGACTGCTGCCAAATGGACCTTTCCTGAGCCTCAGAGTCCCTGGAAGGGGGACATCATGATGGAGAACCAGGGGGAAGGCAGAAGATGAGAGCCCTCTAAACGGCTGGACTGGGAGTGCTCGGCATGATGGAAAAAGACCAGACTGAACCTAAGGATGAGCCTTGAAACCTGGCTCAAGTACCTAGGACCCTCCCATGGCACTTAACGTTAATTCCGTGGACCCAGCATCTCTAATCTCTGTAACTCTATGGCCCTAAGTCTAATTGGACCCTTGGAGAGGTGGCAAGAACAGAGTAGGCTCTAAGTCCAGTTCTTTGCCGTGAGTAAAAAGGTTGGGTCATCCTTCCAGTGTCTGCAGACACAAGCAGTCCCACTTATCCTGGTAGCTTCCTAAGCATTAGGCATGAATGCTTGTTCAGCTGAACTGGACTGTACCTCCTGCTCTAGGCAGCCCAGCTTAGCCCCCATGCCATACCATCTTGTTTTGTTTTCTTTCAGTTTCCCTGTATTCAGTGAATGCACAATGAGTGAACACCCTGTTTCCTGCTCACCCCTAAAGGATGCCACTTCCCAGAGCTCCCATCCCAACCTGCCTACCATTCAGACTGTCTTTTTCCAGCATCTCCCTTCTGACCTGATTCTGGGCCTCTCAGCCTATACCCTTTATACTCCTCTGTTTAGCTCCTACTTGCACTCTTGCCTCTGACTGGGGCCAGCTCAAGAGGGTCCTTGGCCTGAGACCTCTTGTATTATTTAAGGGTAGAGGAGGGTTTAACCTTCCCTGATGTCCCAGACCCAAGTTGTTTGTTCCTATTCTCGTCTGAGAACAAAACTAGTCTTTGTCATTTTGACTCCTGTTTTTGTTGATTCCAGGGTATTGTGTCTTAGCTAGGTGCCCTCTGGGCCTTGCTAATTGTGATCTCTGAAACAGAACTGTGAACTTCGTCTTTGAATTCTCAAGGCCTATTTGGATGGATAGATGGATGGGGCATGTGGATAGAGCCTACTGGTTCAGGATGCTGGCCATCTGACATGTCAACCCCCCACCCCCACCACGGCCTTACTCAGGCTCTGAAAGCCATGGACCCAGGTTTGACACCTCCCCCTTCCCCTCCCCTGTCCCTCAGCACATATAAGGTCCACATTCCACTCAGCTGGGGCTTCTAAAGGTTTTATCTACTGGGCTGCCAGGGGAAGCACTGGGCAATAACATGACCAGTTCCCAGAATGACCAACTGACAGGAACTAGCTGTGACTACACGTATCCAAATGTCCTTTCTTGTCCATGTTCCTTGTTTGTGTCCCAAGGAACTGTGTCTCAGTTCAGGATCCAGAGTTCATGACAAGTCTGGCAATGCTGAGGCGGCAGGATATAGTCTCACAGGCTTATTTCTGAGGCCGACTGAATCTCCGGAGTTTCTTGAGTTGACTGAGCAGCTCAGAAATAAAATGCTGAGAGTAAAATAGGAATGAGATCAAGGCATAGGGTCATACCCACCTGCCACACTACCCTCCCTAACCTCCTCCTGTCCTCGTCTCCCCAGAGCTGGGGAAGGGGAGAAGGATGCAGAACCAAGCCTTCTTTTCAAATACTTTTCATTAGCTGTCATCCCTCTAGACTGCCCCTTACCCACTCAGACCAGCAGAGCATTCCTTACCTTGGTGGAGCGGGGACAGTTGTGGAGAATAGCCTGGTAGAAGAAGGTAGAGAATGGGTCCCTGAGGCACAGTACTTCCCCAGAAGTCCCCACTTAATATCCCAAAATTTCTCCCCTCCAAATTGGTTCTCCCTGCTCCACCTGAGCAGGCAGAGCTTGGGTTCTGCTTGGTTCAAGCACAATTTCCATCCCTCCATCCTTGGGTCAGGGTTCAGTCCCAAATTCACCTCCAACTGAGTCTTCTGCTCCTCTGTGGAAAGGTCCATGAGAGCCTCCAGGTCAATCTCAGGCTCAGAAAGAGTTGCTTGATCCTGTTTGGGAATCACAAGGGGCTCAGAGGACCATGGCCAACTGGTACTAACGAAGTGAAGGTTACTATTAGGGCTCACCTGTCCCCCATCCTGTTTCCTCTCATTAAGTCAGGCAAACCACTCATTTTTCCATTCAATAGTTATTGAGCATCTACTGTATTCTACCAAAAAGAGTGCTAGGGTTCTTTTAACTTAGTGCACTCCTATAGCTCAACACTAAGGTGCAGGCCATGTAAAGCCTAACGACCAGGGTTCAAGACCTGGGCTGAGGGAAAGGGAAAAAAAAAAGTGTTTAATTTCAAAAGTTAGATATATTACTGGTAGGGATGTAAAATGGCACTGCTGCTTTGGAAAACCATTTGGCAATTCCTTAAAATGTTTAAATATAGTTATCATCTGACCCAGAAATTCCCTCCTAGGTCTGTTCCCAAGAGAAATGAAAATATATGTCCACACAAATTTTTTTCACATGAGGGACACAGCCCTGGTGGCTTAGCAGCTAACTCTGTTGCCTCTGGCCAGCACAATCCACATACATCCAAAGGACCCCGGTTCAAAACCCTGGACCAGGGGAAACAATCAGGCCGAACACCAAATACATACATATTCTTCCTTCTCTCTTTTCCTACCTGCCTGCTCTCCTTCATTCCTGCCTGCACTTTTAAATTTTTTTTCACATGCATGCTCATTATAGCATTATTCATAATAAACAAAAAGTAAAAACAATCCAAATGTCTATCAACTGATGAATGAATAAAATATAATGCAGCCATAATATTATTTAACAATAACAAGAATCATAGCACTAATCATGCTACAACATGTATGAACTTTGAAAATAATGAAAGAAGTCAGTTACGGAAAGTCACATGACTTAATTTGTATGAAATGTCCAGAACAGGTAAATCTATAAAGACACAAAGTAGATTAGTGGTTGCCTAGGACTGGGATGGTATTGGGTAGAGGGGCTGGGGAAATGAGATATGTCTTCTAATGCATACAGAATTTCTTTTGGGGGGGTGATAAAATAGTCTAAAATAAATTTTGATGATGGTTGTATAACCCTGTAAAGACACTTAAAATAATTGAATTGTGTACTTTAAGTGGTTGAATTTTAAGGTATGTGAATCATAATAAATCTATCAAAAATTTTATCTGCAAAGTGAAAGACACTCATCAAAAAGACACTCTGCTGAAGGGAAAAGATATTTGCATGTCATATATCCAATAAGGGAGTTAATACCCAAAATCTGTAAAGGACTTAGAAAACTCAACAAAAAATAATTCAATTTAAAAATGAGCAAAGGGTCTAAATAGACATTTCTCCAAAGACAGTCAACATGAAGAGATGTTCTTATCTTTTATTATTAGGGAAATGTAAATCAAAACAACAATGATATATGACCTCATACCTGTGAAAATGACTATTATCCAGAAGACCTGAAACAAGTGTTGGCAAGTATGTGGAGAGAAGGGAATTCATACAATATTGATGAGAGTGTAAACTGGTGCGACCATTATGGAAAGCAGAATGGAGAGTCCTCAAAAAATTAAGAATAGGAGCACCCTTGTGGAGCAGCAGTTGGGTCAATTGCCACCAAAGAAGGAAGTCGCCTACCCAGGGGTTCAAGTCCCTGGTCTGGGGTAAAAAAACAGTGCAAGCAACTAAATAAAAATAAAAATGCTTCTTTTTCTCTCTTCCTGCCTGCCTGCCTCCTCACCTTCATTCTTGCTTACACCTTTCCTGTAAAAATAAAAATAGGAATTCCATATGACCCAATTAATCTACTTCTGGGTACTGATTCAACACACATACACACACACACACACACACACACACACACACACACACACAGAACACTAAAGAGAGAAAAGCATCCTTGTGTTTACTGCAGCATTATTTACAATACCCAAGAACTGGAAATAACGAAAGTGACCCATTAACATAGGAGTACAGAAAAAGAATAAGGGTATATACATACAAAGGAATACTAGTTATTTTAAAAAGAAAATCCTACCACATGTAACAATGTGGAAGGACCTAGAGAGCATCATGTTTAATGAAATAAGTCAGACAGAGAAAGACAAGCATAGAATTTCACTTATGAGTGGTAATGAAATCAAACGAATGAGCTAAGTTAAACAAAAAATAAATGTTTAGCCTAAATTAGTGGTTATCAGAAAGGAAGGGAGAGGGGTCAATTATATGTAAAGAAGAGAATTGAGCTGTTAGTCATGAACTTAATGTAGTATGTATAGATGTTGGTTTATAATGATGCACTTTTTAAACCTGTATAATGTTATATGCAATGTTACTTCAATAAAGTTTAAATTTTGATTAAAAATAAGTTACAGTCATTGAAAAAATATAAACAATATAGAGCTTAAAACATGAAAAATGAAAGCAGAAGCACGTCGTGGTGGAGTAGCAGATAGGTCAATCACCTCTGAAGGAGCACAGGCCACATGCCCCTGGGTGGACATGTTCCAGGGGGGCAAGGGGGCCGGGAACAACCAGTGTGAACAACCAAATAAAAATGAAGATAATTTCTTCCTCCTTTCTCTGCCTGCCTGCCTGCCTACCTGTCTGCCTGCACCTTCCCTTAAAAAAAAAGAAAAGAAAAATGAAAGATGCACCTGTACCCTGGCAGCTCAAGCAGCTGAGATGCCTGGGGTGTGAACCATGTAAAGCCCCAAAATATTTCTCCTCTTCTTTCTTCCTCATCTTCCTTCTCTCCTTCCTTCCTTCCTCTCTTTCTTCCTTCCTTCCCTTTAAAAAGAAAGAAGCTCAAAAAAAATATGAAGACAAAAAGATTGGGAGAAAGCATTTGCAAAAGACGTATCTGATAAAGGATTATCAAATAGATACAAAGCTGTATTTCTTTGGGGAAAAAAAGTCTATTCGGATCTTCTGCCCATTTCAAATTGCATTATTTGTTATTTTTTGCTATTGAATTGTATGAGATCTTTATGTATGCTGGATATTAACCCCTCGTCAGTATGGTTCGCAAATATTTTTCTCCCATTCAACAGAGTGCTTTTCATTCTGTTGATGCTTTTCATGAATAGCTTTCTATTTTTATTGACCCAGGAGGATGTCTGAGTCTAGTGCTTGGCTAATAATCCATTCCCAAGCCCCTGGAAATTTCTGTCTGATTTCTAGATAATGCTTTTTACATCTGCCTAGGGAAGTTCCCCTTAGCTATATAATGGACTGAAGAGTTTCTCCCCAAAATCTATGTTCACGCAGAACCTTAAATGTGATCTTATTTGAAAATAGAGTTATTTGCAGGATCAAATTGAGATCATATGAATTAGGATAGTTCTTAAATGCATGGCTAGTCAACTAATATAGAAATAAGAAGAGCAGACAGAGAGGAGGCAGTCCTGTGAAGATACAGGTAGGCGGAGACGGGGGATGCTGCCTACACAAGCCAAGGAAGACAGGAGCTATCGGAAGATGGAAGAGCAAGGATTCTTCTTGAGAGCCTTCAGAAAGAGCATTACCTTGCTGGCACCTTGATTTTGGACACCTGGTTTGTAGGACTGTGAGAAAATAAATTTTAAAAATTGTTTTATGCAAAAAAAAAAAACTCTTGAAATTCAACAATAAGAAATGAAAAACCCAATTAAAACATGGATTAGGTTACACCCTTATGGCCCAGGTGGCTGAGATGCTAGCATGGGGACTATGTAAATAAATCCCAGGGACCCAGTTTTGAGACCTGGGCTTGGGGGTGGGCAATGGGTCAAAATAAACAAATAAATAAAAATGCTTCTTCCTACTATCCCTTCCTTCCACTCTTTAAAAAAATAAAAAAGGGCAGGCTAAAGATCTGAACAGTGGTCTCATCAAAGAATATATACTGATGATGACAAATAGCATGGAAGAAGCTCAAAATCATATGTCATTAGAGAACTGCAAATTAAACACAAATGAGATCCCCTTACACACCTATTAAAATGGCACACACACAAACACTGAAATGCTGAAACATCAGATGCTGATGAGGATGTGGAGTAACAGGAACTCTCATGCATTGCTGGTGGGAATGCAAAATGTATGGGCACTTTGAAAGACAGCGTGGCATTTTCTTACAAACATCCCTTTACCATATGATCCAACAATTATGATCCTTAGTATTTGCCCAAGTCAAGTGAAAATTTATGTCCACATAAAACCCTGCACATGAATATTTATAGTAGTTTTATTCATCATTGTCAAAACTTATAAGCAACCAAGATGTCTTCCAGTAAGTTAATGGATAAGGGGTGGTACAACCAGACATGGGAATGTCATCCAATGCTAAAGCGAAATGAGTTGTCAAGTCATAAAAGGAAACGGAGAAATCTTAAATACAGTACGAAGTGAAGGGAGCCAATCTGAAAACATGAGATACTGATGACTCCAACTATATGACATTCAGGAAAAGGTAAAACTATGGAGACAATATAGAGATCAGTGGTTGTCAAAGGTAGTAGGGAGAGCTGAACAGACAGGCAAAGCACAGAGGATTATTACAGCCGGGAGTCTACTCTGCGTGCTACTATAATGGTAGATTCATGTCATCGTACATTTATCAAAACTCATAGAATATATGACACCAAGAGTGAACCTTAACATACATTATGGACTTTGGTTGTTTATAATGTGGTGTTGTAAGTTCATCCCTTGTAATAAATGTAGCTGGTGTAAGATGTCGGGTGAGGCTGTGCATGTACTTTATGCTCAAGTTTCCAGGTTAAAACTGCTCTAAAATGACTCTAAAAGAGTCTGTTTAAAAAGTAGATGACCTATACCCTGCTGGAGTAGCAGTTAGGTCTGCCTCCTCCACTTGAGCAAAGTACACCCTAAGGATCTGAGTTTGCATCTCAAGTAGGGAAAACAACCACAATGAACAACTAAATAAAATAAAGTGCTTCTTCCTCCTCTCAATTCTTGCCTGCTTGCCTACTCACCTTCATTCCTGCCTATGCCTTTTCTATAAAAAAGAAAGGTGAACTCAAGGACCAAGATTTAATAAACTTAGTATTTTTTCCTGCTTCAGCAAGGACTTTTTAAAGTGAAAGTTATGTGATGATGAAGAACATGACTACTATTACAGATTGGTGGCATCTTCTTGGTTCATGATAAAGGTCACCCTTTCTTTTGCTGTAGTGCAGGTGGCTAAAGGTCAGGCTATAAAATCCAGGGCCTATTCACAATAGCTAAGAACTAGAAACTACTAAGTGCCCAACATCAGATGAATGGATCAAGAAGATGTGGTTCATATATACAATGGAATAGTACACAGCCCTTAGAAGAGATGAAATGCTGTCATTTGAATTAACATGGATGGAACTAGAGGGGATTAAGCTAAGTGAAACAAGTCAAAAGAAGAAAGACAGATGCCAGCTGACCTCACTCATAGATGGAATGTGAACAGACAAAACAAAGGAACAGGTGAACCATAATCCACGTTGAAACATTTGCAACAGAACTGAGGTTACCAAAAGGGAATGGGGCGGATAAGGGCAAATGGTGGTGGAGCCCACTGGACAATGGGGAAGAACACTTGGTGACTCGATAGAGTGTTGAAACATATCTAAGAAATGGGGAACCTAAACATAGGAAATTATTTTAATGCGTAGAATAATTACTACAATTTTTTAAAAGTGAAAAAAAAAAATCCATAGGCCTGGGTTTGAGACCCAGGAATGGAATGATAAATAAATAAATAAATAAATAAATATAAATTTAAAGAGTGAGTAAAAGGTGAATAACATTTCATATTATTATGAAAATAACCACAGACCTCCAGAAAGAGTCTCTAGAAACCCCAGGAATTACCAGAATACATTTCAATAACTCATTTATTTTCTATTAGGTTGTCAATTTTTCTTACTGATTTAATATTTTTAACTGAATTTAGGGAGCACCTTTGTGGCTCAGGCAGCTGAGACACTGGCATGTAGACCACATACAGCTCAAGGACCAGAGTTAGAGACCTGGGGCTGCCGTGGAAAATGAAAATGAACAACTAAATAAACAAAGCTATTTCTTCCTTCCTTAAATGCTTCTTCCTCTTTTCTCTTCCTTCTTTCCTCTCTTTAAAAAAATTGTTTGAATAATACATTAAAAAAAATTGAATTCAGATGCACCATCGCATTCCACATATGTTGGAAATATTTGCTTTTGGGGGAGGGGTTGGGGAAATAGATGCATATGTTTACATAGTTGAATCTAATGTTGTGGGGTATTTTTTGGCATTTGGGTTGCTTCCTTTAAAAAAAAAAATGTTAGTAAGTTCTTCCTGGTGCACACTGCTGGAGTAGTGGTCAGCCACCTGCTCCTTTGGCCAGCATAGCCCATATACATCCCAGGACCCAAGTTCATGTCCTGGGCCTAAGGGGAGAAACTAAGATGAACTACTGAATAAGATAATAAGGTGCTTCTTCCTCCTCTCGCTTCCTGTCTGCCAGCCTGCTCGCCTTTATTCCTGCCTGCACCTTTCCTAAAAAAAAAAAACAAACCAAAAAAAAAAAACCTTTCCCCCTCACTAAGTTGGATAAATATTTTATATTCACATTTACATTTTTTCTAAAGATTTGGTAATTTCACCATTTCCGTTTGGTTGCTTAATCCTTTAGAATCCATTTATTCAACAATAAGTGTCCAAGGGTTAACCCAACACTAGTGTTGCAAAGTACCAGGTAAGATCAAAGAAACGTTTTAGAGTCTGAATTCTTTTATAGGAGTTGTATTCAGCCGGTGACCATGGTGGGTAATAACCCAAATCACTGCACCCCGAAAACTCACTGCTCAGGGCTTATACAGGCATACAGAGTGACACAGAGAACAAAGGCAGTTAATAATTCTTGACATGAAATCAGCTTCCCATGCACCTAACAGTTTTAACATTCTTTTGTTATCTGAAACCCCTCCTTTACAACCCTCCTTAGTCTGCCTGGCACCAGAAACGCCCCTACATCAATTTTAAGGTATCCCGGGTGTCACAAGAAGCAGAGAGAGACACCAACTTAAATTTGTTGTCTAAGGTGTTTTACCACCAGGGAGCATCCTGCAGCGCAGTGTTGCAAGCTTCCCTGGGTCTCAGGGCTGAGCTTTGTGAGATAAGGATGTGAACTAAAGCCTTTTAGTTCCCTGCTTCACTGGGAACTTGGGAACTCCAGGGAACAACAAAGATGTTGCTGTCAGAGTCTTCATGCTAGGTATGGTTGAAGAGACAAAATCAAAACAGACATACTAAATGAGTTGGTCAATTTGTTTCAAGGTAAGTGCTATTTTGGAAACATTTCAGATGATGAATATATTCCATATCTATTGGGGCGGTGGTGACATATGACAGAGCACATCCAATTGTACACCTGGACAGGCAGATTTTTTCTCTGTTAATTAAACTTTAATAAAGTTTAATTTTTTTCAATTCTTTTTCCACAGACCCTGGTCCTTGGGATATATGTGGACTGTGCTGTCTGGAGACCACAGACTTAACAGTTAAGCCACCAGAGTGTGCCAATAAAGTAGAATTTTTTTTAAAAGAAAGGAAAAACAGCCTCATCTACCATCTCATCCTCCCACTGCCAACAGGTAACCACTGTCAACAGTTTTGTTCCTTCTATATTAAAAAATAAAATAAAATAAAGAATGCCAGGGTTTTAAGTTAGCTCTTTCACCCTAAGCTTTAGACTTTTTCTTGTGCTTCCTTGGTTTCTAGTTCACCTGATTCGGTATTCATTCATTTAATGCATCTACATTGCATGCTTGCTATACACCAAACGTTGTGTTGAGTACTGGGGTCCTAACAGCAAAACAGATAAAATCCTGCCCTTGAAAAGTTTATAGTCCCCTGAAGGATACAGATAAGAGAAACGGCAATCAGAAGGCACTCTGACAAGATACTATGGAAGCACACAGGAGGGAGAGTTTACCAAATCTGGGGTTTAAGAAGGTTTCCTGGAGGAAGCGACTTTTTAAAAAAAGGAATGAAGGCAAATAGGAAGGCAGGCAGTAAGAGAAAGGAAGAAGAAGCATTTTATTTTATTTTTATTTTGTTGCTCACACTGATTGTCCCCCACCTCCCTCCAGGCCTGGGACTCGAACCCAGGGATATGTGGCTTGGTCCTTTGGCAGAGATTGTGCTAACTACAGCTCCACCAGGGCCTGCTGAGGAAGTGGCTTCTAATTTGAGACATGAAGGCTGAAAAAGAGTTAACTAAATATTTATGCTTCTCGTTATGGAATAATAGGAACCAGATGTAGTCTTCTAACGCAAGAAACTAGAAAACTAGATAAAATATAGGCACAATACTTAGAGACATTGGATAACAGGGAGCTCAGACTACACAAGAGGGTGGAAAACAGAAAAGGTAATCTCTACCCATTGTCCTGGATTTCCTCCTGGAGGCAATTTCCAGGAGAGAGAGAGAGAGAGAGAGAGAGAGAGAGAGAGAGAGAGAGAGAGAGAGAGAGAGAGAGAGAGAGAGAGACAAGTATTTTAAATCCCTGCTTAAAAGCCAAGTCCATATTCCACCGTTGGACAACAGGAACCCGTGTGTTTGTATTGTTGGACCAGTCTTGGTTCTTCTGAAAATCCCAAACTACACACCCAGGGAGAACACATGGGACCCTCCAACAAAAGAAGGTTGGGTCCCATTAACCTAATAAAGTAAGTGATGCATCCCTGTCCCACTGCCCAGTGGTGTTATCCAAAGTCAGGGAGAGCCCTGGTGGGTGGGAGGAGCTCTATGTAAGTAAAGATGGGCGAGGGTAAGTCTAGAGACTCAGAAGTTTTGATCTCTGTCCAAGATGATAAACTACCAGGGTGTTCCCAATCATTTAACTGCTTTCTGCTGAAAAGAGCAGGGATTGGGAGAGGAACTGCCACCTGGCACCTTTGGACAATTGCCATGGCAACTGCAGGCCAGGTATTTTATTCCGGTCATTGCCTGGGAGCGGTCCTCCCACATGCCCCATTTTCCAAAGTTATGAGCTCATTATTATACAGCCTCCCTACCCCACCTCCCCACGGCCTTGATCTGGCAAATCAAGTTCCTTTAGCTACTGTCTTCTCTGGGCCTGGAAGGGTTGCACTGAGGTGTCTGAAATATGAAACGTTTTATGAAAGTGAGCAACAATATGAAATTGAAACTGACCCGGAGAGGGAGGATGCTGGCCAGCAGCAAAGGACAGTGGATGCCTCTCCTGCTCCTAGCCCAGGGCACCTCCCCTGCCTTCACCAGTGGGTCCAGGATGCTACAGGGACATGTCAACACCCAGATCAAATGAACATGTGACCCAGTGAGCTTCACAAGACAGCCTGGGCCGCTTGCATCACTCTTCCCCACCCCCAACTGCATGACTGCTGACACAGCTCTTACCTGGAAGCAACACAGGTCTTTGCTGCGCCAGTAAGAAAAGACAGGACCTGAGTCAACTCGGAGGAAAAACAAGGACTGTGTACTCTGGACAAGGACGACTTTGGTTCCCTGACTGTGGAGCTCATGAAAATGACCAGTGCCCTGCTACCCTGGTGGAGCAGTGGTTAGGTCAGCCACTTCCAAAGGAACAGTTTGTGTACATCCCAAGAACCCAGGTTCACGTCCTGAGTTTGGGGAGCACAACCAAGGTGAACAACTGAATAAAAATAAAATGCTTCTCATAAAAAAAAAAAAAAAAAAAAAAAAACCAGAGCCCAAGCCCCACTGTGGATTTAAAAATCAGTTGCGGTGGAGCTGAGCAGTTTTTCAAATGAGAAGCAGCACTAGCTGCTATAGAATAAGTGCTGAGGGTTGGTAGACAGAGCCCACAGGCAGGTCCTGGTCCCATGGCCTCCTAGTTGTGTGATGCCCCGGAAACCACTTAAAACTCTCGGCCTCCATTTCCTCTGTGGTAGTCCCTGCCTTGTGGAGTTGTGGGAGGGCTCAATGAAATAATGCATGTCAGGTGCTTGGCACTGTGCCTCACACATAGTTAAGGGCTCAAAATCTTATCGAAGCCATCAGTCATTAGTACTACTCTAGGATCCTGAAGTATTTAAGTAAGAAAGTGGGGACAAGAACTGTCCTTTTCCCAGGACAGGGTTAAAGGGAGTCAGAGGTGCAGCCTAGGTTAGACCAGCTGCTCACCTCTAGTTTCTCTGACACTCTAGTCCAGTACGAGAGGATGGAAATGTTCTGTATGTGTGCCGGCAATATGGCAGCCACTACTTGCATGGGGATCCTGGGCCCTCGAAATGTGGTTAGTGTGGCTGAGGAAGTGAAATTTTATTTGACATTCTGTTTTAAAATTACTACTAATTATTCTTTTTTATTTATTTTTCTAGTTCTAGGTCTTGAACCCGGGTCCTTGTCTTTTCTAGCCTGTGCCTAGCCACCTGAGTTACAAGGGGAACACTAATTTTCATTAAATAATTTGTTTTTTTAACCCACCCCACCCCCGCCTTGGTCCACAGGCTTTACATGGCTTGTACCTTAGCCATCTGAACCACAAAGGTGTCCTGATTTTCGTTAATTTAATGTCAACTAGCTATACCTGGCTAGTAGCTACAGTGTGCATGTTGAGGATGAGAGTAAATAAAGACATAAAAAGAAAAATAGTCCTTCTACTATTTCCTTTGAGCCTCTAAAAATCAAAGGAGATATAACAGGTATTATGACTCCATTTTACAGATTAGGAAGCTCAGGCTCAGGGATGTTATAAGTCCTTCCCCAGATCTCCAAAAGAGATAGATGCATGGATCAGACCAGAGGGAGGCAGATTTCTGGACAGCATGCCCCTTGGTTGACCTGCTGGGAAAAGCTTTCCATGAGAGCAGCTCCCATCAACCCCGCTGCTCCTCCAGATCTCTAAGCAGTTGGGCCCCAGACACCCGGGGTCCTCCCGCCTCCCGCAAACTACCCACCTGGAAGAGCTCCTGAACCTGTGCATCCACCCACTGCTCCATCTCCAGCCAGCGCTGGAGATGCCCCCGGTCGTACTTCACCGTCAGCCGGCTGGGTCTCCGGGATCTGGACACCTTGGAGGGGTCATGGAGGGACTTTGACTCCGAGTCTGTAGATGACATCCTCCTCCCAGAAGCCCAATGGACCTTCTTATTTGGGGTCTCCCTTTCTGGCCTGGGAGATGGGCAGGAAGGAGGGCTTGAAGACAGCATGGAAGGATTGGCCTGGGCAAGGAGCTGGGAAAAACTGCCAGTCAGAGCAAAGGTGCCAGGGAAGTGAGGAAAGAGGACAGAAGGAGAGGTCTGCAGGGAAGAGGGAGGATAGGAGGGAGGGACTAGGGTCAAAGATCAACAGGTCTTTGTCTGTTGCTGGGAATGCCAGCCTCCTCACTGCCAGTAAGTGGCACTACTGAGCACAGCCCTAACTTCCCTTTCTGCAGCTGCTGGAGCTCAGTGACATCAGCGGCACATTAGCAAAGGTCAAAAGTGCTAGGACTCGAGGCAGAAGGTCCTGACAGGTATAGGACTGCCAGCTGGTGCTCTACGGTTGACCAGTTCTGAAACAGGACCTGAGTCACACTCACAAGAGTGCCCTCTGGATCCTGCTTGGAGTGTGGTGCTGTTGGAACATTCTCGCAGGGACAGAATTAGGGGCCCCTATGTGTCAGTGCCATCTTGTGTCTGGATGTGTCTGAATGTGAGTTAACTTAGGAATATGAGGAGGAAGAGGCACTCCTCTTTAAAGGCAAATTTCCCAAGTTTGTCTCTCCTTCCCATTCCCCAAAGGTAACTGCTTAGGAAGCCATGTTTATTATCACATGACCCTCCCCTGACTCACTTCCCTTCTCACACAGACTGTAGCCTGTAGACCTTATATCCAAGGGTCAAGGACTAATGCTTCTAGACACACTTTTATCCTAAAAGAAGGATTTTAAAAAAAAAAAAGAAGAAAAGGTGCAGGCAGGAATGAAGGCAAGTAGGCAGGTAGGCAGGAATAGAAAGGAAGAAGAAGCACTTTATTTTTTTTATTTAGTTGTTCACACTAGTTGTTCCCCTTAAACTCAGGGGCATGTGGCCTGTACTCCTTCAGAGGCAATTGCCTTAACTGCCACTCCATGAGGGCACAGGATATTTTTGGTTTTTGTCACTTGTTACAAAAATTTCTACTCTTTTCAGAAAATTTATGAAATGGAATACCATCATTGTTTTTAAAATGAACAAGCTAGGAAGGACAAATGAAAATGAAAGTTTCTCTCCTCTCCCTAACTCTGCTCCCCAGAGGCAACACCCACCAACTGCTTCTATTTTTAGTTCTCCTATGATTGCTATCCCTTTGTGTAACATGAAACTGTGTTTTAGACAGTATCTTCCATCTGAAGGATGAACAACTCCTTCACTCACACAAACGGCCCCATCCCATTTGCTTTCCATATTCTAATTTTCGTTCATGTATTTCTTTTTAGGGCCTATAGGGATTCCCTTTCTGATATTGAATCTTTATTTTTGGCACCCCCTTGCAGTACCAGTTGGGTATAGTCCACACACATCCCAAGGACCTGGGTTCATGACCTAAAGTTGGCAGGAATAGTCAAGATGAACAACTGAATAAAAAATAAATATTTCCTACTCTTTCTTCCTGCCTGCTGGTCTCCGCTTGCCTTCAATCCTACCTGCAACTTTCCTTTCAAAAAAATTGTTTTCTGTGTCCGTGGTATATACTAGTAGCTCAGTTGCTAAGCCAGCACCTGGGGCATAGACCATGTAAATAAAGCCCAAGGACAGTTTGAGCCAGGGCTGGGGGGAACAACCTAAATATACAAATAAATGAATAAAATGACTTCCTCTTCATTTTTCTTCCTTCCTTCCTTCCTTTCTTCCTATGCTTTTTCCTCTTCTCCCTTCCTTCTTAAAAAAAAAAATAAAAATAAATAAAAAAAATAAATTTCTATTTCACAGTATTTGGCTTTGAAATGCCCTGGTGGAGCAGTGGTTAGGTTAACCACCTCCGTGGATGCAGGTCACATACCCCTGGTTTCCAGTACTGGGACTAGGGGAGAAACAACCAGTGTGAGCATCTAAAATGGAAATAAAGTGCTTCTTCTTCTCTTTTCCAGCCTGTCTGCCTACTCACCTTCATTCCTGCCTGCACCTTTCCTTAAAAACAGTATCAACTTCAACCATGATACATTAGCTCCTAAAGGAGAGCTTTAGAAAAGGGCCAATAGATGAGTCTTTAATGATGAAATGCTAGGTTCTGCGTTAACGTGATGGGAAAGGTGTTTCAGAGCTGGAAGCCAGGATGGTAGCCTAAAAATCCCAGGCTTTGGAGGGCAGTTGACAGAACTGGGTTCAATCTAAGCTTTGCCTAGTGTTGGTTTTATAACCTTCAAGTTTCACAACTTCTTTGAGTCCGTTTTCTCGTCTGCAGAGTGGGGTATGAGGAAGGCTTAAATGAGATGATATACATAAACATTTAGCATGTGCCCCAACACAGTCCCATCTCCATAGACACCTATCCCCTCCCTCCCTTCCTTCCTTCTCTTTTTTGTTTTTTAAAGGCAAGGTACAGGCAGGAATGAAGGTAACTAGGCAGGCAGGAAGAGAGAGGAGGAAGAAGCATTGTATTTGTTATTATTTCAGTTGCTCATCTTGCTTGCTCACTCCCCCTTGCCTGGGGTGAACCTGGGTCCTTGGGATGTATATGGACTGTGTGGGTCAGAGGCTGGGGACCCAACCGCTACTCCACCAGAGCGTGCTGCCTTCCTTTTTTCACCATCCTATTATCCCTGCCTTCTGGTAGGTACTGTTTGCTGAACACTGGCCCTGAGATTTCTCCACAGTGATTTCCTTCCTGACCCTCTTTGAACAGGGTGGGGATGAGCAGGGGAGGGAGGCCTCTAAAATGCAGCCTATGGACGCAGCTATTATTTTGACGACCCAGTCTTTAGATATTATAGTGATAATTCCCTCCCTCTTCTGCTTCATATAGATAATCCTTCTGCTGTTTCAGTTAGTATCTCCATATAACAAATCATCCCAAAATATAAAGACTTAAGTACAAGTAATCTCAGATGGGGCAAATTGACTAGGACAGATGAAAGATGGCTTCACCCAGCTCCTCAGTTGTAGATAGCTGGATGCCTTTCTCTCCCTTCATAGTCTCTCATCCTCCAGGGTCTTATTCTCTTTGGAGTACCTCTCTCTCCTGCAGAACAGTCATATTTCTTTATATCACAGCTAGGTGTTAGAGGGAAAATGGAAGCCACAAGGATGAGACCTGGAAGTCACAGGATGCCACTTTTGCTAAGTCCTATTTCAAAGAAAGTTACAGGTTCAACAGGAAGGGAACAGAGACCACTTTCTGGTGGAAGGACCAACATACACATACACCATCTTTGTAGCCAACCCACCACACCTACCTACAGAAGTCATTGGACCACCATCCAAGACAAGGAATCAGTGTTCCTTTACTTGTAGTGGTATTAAGGACTGAATATTATCACCAAACCATCCACTCCAAAGAGCAAGAGTGAGTACTGATGATGTGACTGATGGAAATGAGCCCATATCCTCCCTTCCCCAACTCCTCAGAAGGGTAAGCCATTTGATCTAGCAAAAGAGCTAGCTCATCCCAACACCTACTCTTGGACCTGTAATATAGAATTACAAAACAAAAATCTGAAAATGCTTTGTAGTAAGGCAAGTTAGAATCATGGAAAGGGATACACCCCGGTGAAGAAGCAATTGGGTGGGTTGGGGCAGAGGGACAGCCAATGTGAACAACTAACAACTTTTTTTTCAGCTTGCCTGCCTACTGCCTTCATTCCTACCTGCATCTTTCCTTTAAAAAAAAAAAATAAATAAAAGAATCATGGAAAGGGTTCCAGATTGGTGGTCAAGATGCCAGAACCTGGGGTGACTTCTGCCATATACTAATTCTGTGCCTCTGAATAAATCAAGGACAAAGCTCTAGGCCTCAGTATCCTATATGTGAGGAGTGCTTTAATAAGGTCCCCAACAGCTCTGACACTCTCTGCTTCTCCACAAACCAAATGTTATGAATCTGTTCATAGAATGGCTCTGTACACACTGCAAGAGGTTGGGGTGTGTGTGTTGTGCCACTGAGGATCTAAACAGGTGAAGGGCAGATGAGGCAGGGCTGGAGGCGGGAAACTCAAGCAGTGTACAGGGTGGCCTGGAGTCCATCCTAGAGTTGGCAGAGGCCAGGGCAAGGGCAGCAGTGACAGAAGACAAGAAGGGCTGAATGTGAGCGATCACTAGGGAAGACTGTCGAGACCCAGAGTTGACTGGACATATGCGAGAAAAGCCCAAGGAAAGGCAAGGGACACAGATCACTCCAAAATGACAGTGACAGTGAGACCCAAAGAGATTGTAGAGAAAGGAGTAATTTGGGGCTAATATGATGAACATGTCATGATGTATTTCCCTCTTTATGATGGAATTATTCTCTACTCACTAAAAGACATTGGGAAATATTTTAAAAACAAAGAAGAAAATGTTATCCCATTTTCCAGATGAAGTCAGAATTTCAAGTGAAGTGGAAACCTAGTGTTGAAGCATTAAAGCAGTAGAATTGGCCTGCATGGACTTCAGTGCTCACTTTGCCACCTAACTATTTCATGACCTGCCACATCTGAACCTGCTTACTCATCTGTAAAATGGGGATAAAAATGATACCTACTTTCTCAATCTGCTTTGAGTATATGGGGCAATGTGTGGGAAGTGCTTAGGAACAGGGTTTGGGCATCATCAGTGCTTAATAAATGCAGGATTTTGTAATGATGTGGATGAGGGACGTAATGCCAACTGTGGTAATCTAACATAATAGTCTCCTGAGTTCAGATTCATATATGTATATATATATATATATATATATATATATATATACACACACACAAAGTACAAGAATCATCTGAGGAACAGGGAAACTACACATAAGGAGAACCTAACATGAGTTTATTTTAATGTGTAAAATCAAAGTTACTGCAATAATTTTTTTTTTAAGTATAGGAATCAAGTATCGTCATCTTATCATTGTCCTGTGTCCACCACTGAACCAGGGATTTTGGAAAAACCGACATCCAAATAATGGGAAATAGACCCCAGATACTCCCTCAATATCCATAATGTAGGCAGCTGGCGGAATATTCCCATTTAGGTGGGAAATGATGGAAGGGTTGGCTACAGGATTTAGGAAGTAAAGCTGAGAAATTAGAACATTCCCAGTGGGCAGAAGTTTGTTAAGTCATCATGAAAAGGTGTGGAATCTCTTTTTTTGGCAGAGCATTAATTGCACCAATCCGGTTCAGTAAGCAATATTTTGTTTTTCACTTTATTTTATTTAGTCGTTCATCTTGGTTATTCCCACTGGCCCCAGGATGAGAACCCAGGACCTTGGGATGTATGTGGGCTACATCCAAACCCCTGCTTGACCAGGCTGTGCTAGGAATAATCTCTAAGGAGTATTTTACTCAGGAAAAGCAGTGAGCTTTAATAAGTTCAAGGTTCCACGTGAAGTGGCATTGACTCAGCTACGTAGCTGAGCTGGAACCTCTAGCTTCCAAGGAGGGTATTTCAATGGAAGAACGTGGCCCGCTCTAGAGAAGCCTCTTGGTGGGAAAGGAGAGAGGATCTCAGGTCCACGAAGGGGAGCAGCAGATCCATGAGCACTAACAGGGACCCAGCTGAGTCAGTGGCTGAATGTAAATGTTAGTACAAAACGAGGAAGGGCCTCAGATAAAAAGGGGACTGCTGTAGGTCAAGCAGGAAGCCTGGACGCAGGAAACGGCCTCAGTTTCTCAGTCTGGTATTAAAGAGGGCTTCCAGGAGCTGGAGAGGGCAGTGATGCTGCAGCAGGTATCCGGGACTCCGGCACAACTTCTGGGCTCTCTACCCGCCAAGTGAAGGAAATGATTTCCCTAAGGCGGATGGCGAGATCATTTGCATCGGGTATTCCCGGTTTTCTCTACCCACTCCGCTCCTTCACCTCCGGCCTGGGGCTGGGAATGCAAGTCCGGACCGGAAAGGGAGGCGGGAGGCAACCGCCCCAAAGTGCTTGATCCTCGCGTGCCCGACTTCTCAGGAGCGTCCTGGCCTGGTCCCGGCCTGGTCCCGGCCTCTGAAGGTTAAGGTGCATTTCTGAGGCGCGTTCCCTGCCCGCAAGCCCCGCAGGGCTTACCCTTTCCGGCAGACCCGGTGTAGAGCAGGCTTGAGGGGCGCAGGCCGAGACAGAGTGCCACCCAACCTCAGAGCCTCTCTGGAACCCAATCCTGGGCAAACTATCGCAGAGCCCGGGGCTGCGGAGTGGGCGGTCCCAAAGTGCGGAGAAGGGCCGTCCGAGGTAAACCGGGCGTGGGCGGGGCCGGCGACGCCGGGGTTAATGTCCGGCCCGCCCGGGCCGCTCTGACTCAGTTTCACCAGAAACTAGGGGGAGGAGGTGGCCGCTCCTCTGCGCACTGGACTCCCGTGCGGAAGCGGCGGCCCGTGCCGCGCAGAAAGCCGGGACCGGAACCACGGTAGGCTGGGCCCCACCCCATTCACCTGCGCAGGTAACTGGGATTCCAGAGCGCGAGGTGCTGGCGGAGCGGGCTCCAGCATGTTTGGCCCTTTGTTCTGCGCTCCTGCTTGTGTCCCGGTACGTGAGCTCTTTAACTGTCGGTGGATCGACCAGGTCACAGGAGTGGGGGTAGAAAGGCCGGTCCCGTGTGCCCCTCTTTACTCTCGCGGCGGGGATCGATGCTTCCCAGCCCTCCACTTCCTCCCCGCCGGCCCGCCTCCCTTGAACCCTTCGCGGCTGATCGCGTGTCTCCTCCTCCGTCCCCTCCCATCTCAGGTAGCAAACACCCTCGGAACCCAGAGGCCTGCACTGTGAAGGTGACCCACCTGGAGAGGAGGGCGACGGCCTCTAGGAGGATGATGGCCGGCGCCTGCCTCTTCCAGGCCCGCATCCTTGCGGCCACTATGTGGCTCCTGTGCGCGCTCGGCCTCCGTGACACCGAGGCCGGGCCGCCCCCGGCGCCCGCCCTGCTACCCACTGGACCCGCTTGCTTGGACCGCTTTACCACCGGGGTCCCGGACTTCGTATTCGACACCGAGGCCTCCGTCAGCAACGGGGCCACCTTCCTGGGCTCCCCCGCCGTGCGCCGCGGCCGGGACTGCGTGCGCGCCTGCTGCACCACCCAGAACTGCAACTTGGCGCTGGTGGAGCTGCGACCCGACGGCGGGGAAGACGCCATTGCTGCCTGCTTCCTCATCGACTGCCTCTACGAGCAGAACTTCGTGTGCAAGTTCGCTCGCAGGGAGGGTTTCATCAACTACCTCACGCGCGAAGTTTACCGCTCCTATCGGGAGCTGCGGAAACAGGGCTTTGGAGGTGAGCACGGTGCCTGCAGGAGTGGGTTTGCGGAAAGCCAGGAAGGGGCCCGGCGTGGGGAGGAGAGCATCAGACAGAAAGGAGTTAACGGGGAGAGACCAGTTCTACCCCAACTCCTCCTTAGAAGTAGGAAATGTAAAGAATAAACAAAAGATAGGCTAACCCAGATGGTGGGGTGGGGGTTGGTGTTGACATCCTAGAGCCCAGACGGTGGCTCCTGAATTCCGGGGCTCGTGCGGGCCGGTGCTCTGGAGTGTGTGTGTGGGAGAGAGGAAGCAGTCCTCAAGAGTCCCCATTTCTGGCGCTACTCTGCTAAGTCAGGGAGTGAGCTGTCTGGTGGCAACCTGGTGACTAGTTAGGCACCCCTGGCCAAGCACTGGCCTAGGCACCTCGTGGCCCCACTGAGTGAGCATGGTGAATGACTTCCACTGCTGACTTGGGACTGGTTAGCTTTTACACCCACTGCCTCCTTCACCCCACTTGGCCTTTTGGTGGTCTAGGGGAAACTGCCAGACCCCAGACACTGAAGACTAAAGAACAGGCCCAGTCCTGCATTGACCCTAAGGAGGAGGGGGTGGTATTGTGAGCACAGCCTAGAGGTTCTGGGGCGGAGGTGAGGAGGGTTGCTGAGTGAATCAGCCCAATGGTATGCACACCTAGTAGGGGAGGGATGTCAGCTGTCCAGGTGTGTGTGTGTGCCAGCCAGGCAGGGCTCTCCCTGCTTAGAATCTGGCTGCCAAGCTGTCTGCTCACCTTGTTTACTTCCAGGGATGAGCGAAGTGGAGGCCAGGGCTCCTCTTTCCTCTTGAGACTAAATAGTTAGCTGAGATCAGGGCCCCTCCAGAGACCTTCACTCCCTCTTTCCTCCACCTGTTCTCCTGGCCAGGTGGGGCTCCAGGGCAGGGACAGGTCACAACTGATAACCTCTGTTAGCACTTTATAGTTTACTGATTGCTGTGCCACTCAGCCTTTCTCCAGCCTCATGACAACCACCTCTGAAAAGGGTGCTATTAGTGGTCATCCACTTTTTAGAGGAGGAAACTGACTCCTATGCTAAATAATTTGCCCAGAATAACTCTGCCCATCAGTGGGCAACCTGGGACTTGACTCCAGGCAGGACCTCAAAAATTCCTGTGATGTTTTTCACGCAAGGCCACCTTTCTGATAGAAACCTAGCACTCTTACCTGAGACAGGAAAGGCCCGGGGCCAGGACTGGGTTAGGGCTGAGTCTTGGGCTGGTCTTAATTCTGCAAAGTGGAAAATGGATTTACTTTTCTCTCCAGCCCTTCCTGGGCCAGTCTCTCTCCCTGTCCTTCCTGTAACTCTCCTGGGTCACTGGAGCGGTGGGGTGGGATTCTAGGTTGTGGTGGGCATCATCTCTGGGCCAGGCTGGACTGCTGAGGCTCACTGAGCCAGGACCTGAGCCTGTTCCACAAGGAAGTAGCAGAGACTGTAGGTGGTGATGACTCTAATTGACCTGCGTTGCCTATACCTGCTCCTCCGACAGAGGCCCCTTGGGAGTCCCACTTGTGGGGCAAACACTGAAAATCTGGGTTCTGCTCAGGGAGCTGAGTTAGACACGTGGTCTTCGGACTAGCTTTCCTCATCTGGAAACCCCAGCTGACCCCCATACTGGCACAGGGCCTACCAGATAAAGTGGGGATTTCCTTGGACATGTAGGGAAGGGAGCAGGGTAGGGCTTGGACTATGAGCTTCAGGCCATTTTCTGGGCACTGCAGAGATCTGGGGAGCGAGGGAAGTTGTGTGTGTCAAGTTCATTCTCAGCTGAGTCTGGCTATAGAAGTTGGAGGTGGGTAAGAGCAGGATAAAGCCATTAAAGCATCTTGGGGGGCCAGAGTGTGTGTGTGTGTGTGTGTGTGTGTGTGTGTGTGTGTGTGTGTGTGAAGGGGGCTAGAGGGAGTGCTCAGGGCTTCTAAATCTTTGATTTTTGTGTCTGGTAAAGAAATCCTTCCTTGTGTGGGTTTGCAAGTTCTCCTTTCTCTGCCTGTGACCAGGCCAGGCCAGTCCAGATTCCTATGGCCTTCTGAGCTCCTTCCTCCTCTCGCCTTCCACTGTCCTCCCCCCTGTCAGAGCAGTGACTTGAGAGGTGGAGTCTTGTTTCCCTGGAGATGCCCTGGGGCCTGGCAGCTGGGGGATGGGCTGGCTTTATAGCCTCAGTGGCCCTTTGCTCTCTTGGGGGTGGGGAAAAGGGAATGAAAAGCTGGGGTGTCTGCCCCTTGCTCCTGGGGGCTGGGGCTGAGAGGGCCCCAGCTGTGAGGGGGTAGATTGCTGCTTATTTTGGTCTCGGGTCTGACACATTCTATGCAGCCACTTACACTCTTTGGCCAGTGGACTATCCTGCCTTTCTGGTCCATAGAATCCCAAAGTAGTGTGTCTTTTCCCTTTTAGATAGCTGATGACTTTCTGGAAAATGCAAGGAGGGAGAGACAAGCGCCTCCTAGCTCATTCCCTCCTTGGCTTTGTCTCCCAAAGGTCACCTTAGGGCCTGCCCCTGTTGGGCTCTCTGAATGCCAAACTATTAGGTAAGGGTTGGTTCCAGGCAGGCATCTTCCTTTCTCCCATCCTTTTTTCCCTTCTCCTGCTGGAACCTGGATCCCTTTACCCATTCTTATAGGCCTCTCTGCCATCTGGCATGTTTCTCTGTGGAAGCTCTCCTCTCCCACCTTTTTTTTTTTCTTTCTTTTTTTTAAGGCAAAGGCAGGCAGGAATGAAGGCACATAGGAAGGAAGGAAGAGGAGGAAGAATCATTTTTATTTGTTTGTTCATTTTTGGTTGCTTCTCCTGGTCCCCGGTCTCAAATCCGGGTCCCGGGGCTTTGCATGGTCTACACCCCAGCCACAGACAATGCCTGAGCCACCAGGGTGTGCCATTCCTATCTCCTTCTTTGCCTGTCACTGTGTGTCCTGGTCTTCTCACCTCTGTGAGTCCCGCATTGGTCTGCTTTCTCTGCTTCATTCATGAGGAATCCCTGTGACTCAGTCTCCTGTCAGCTATTATATTTTTACCTTCTCTTCCTTTGAACTTGCTTCTAAACTTGGAAGAGCCTCTGTGAAGGGCAGTTTGGCAGTATCCATCAAAACTGTGCATAACCCTCAACACAATTCTACCTGCAGGAATTCATCTTGAGTTTGCTTTTCCTAAGCCTGTGTTAGACAGCTTACCAGCCAAGTATTTGCTGTAATATTGCTTGTAATAGCAAAGAATTAGATTGGAAACAACCTCTGTGTGTGTGAATACATGTATAGTTGAATACTATAGAGCTAGTTAAATAATAAACCCTGAGGCAACATGGTTTAGTTCTTAGTATGGAAGGAAGAAGGCAGGATGGGAGAAAGGGAGGGAGGGAAGATCTAAGTCAAGAGGAGACTGGTAGCCTGGTTAAATTATGGTGCATTTATAGGATGAGTACTATGAAATCAAAGAGAGGGGGGGGAGAAGGAAACTGCATTGCTATAAAATGATTTTCAAAGTATATTTGGGAAAAACAAGAACTTACATGTTTGTGAATTCAGTACTACTTTAATCTCTCTGTCTCTCACTCTCTCTTTCTCTTTAACACACACGTAAAAATATATACTCTGGAGAGAGGAACTTGTGGGTTGTGGGATTGAGAAGAAGAGTTGACATAATTCTCAGCATCCTTTTGTACTTTTTGAATTTTTTTATTGTTAAGAGGAAGGAAATTGGCAGGAATGAAGTTAGGTAGGCAGGCAAGCAGAGAGAGAACAGAAAGAAGCATTTTTACTTATTTATTCAGTTGTTCATTTTGGTGGTTCCCCCACCCTTCTCGAACCCTAGTCCTTGGACTTTCCATGGATTGCGCTGCCGCAGCCACACACTTAATATCCGAGTCACCAGGTGTGACTGCTTTTTGAATTTTATATCATGGACATGTATTACCTACACTGAAAACAAAATCCCCAATCAAAATCACTCCTCTATGTAGTTGAATGACCTATAGGGTAGTATTTTGAGGAGAGCATGAGCTGTAGAGTCAGACAGGCTAGGGTTCTCTCCCAGTTCTGCTCTTTAGAAGCCGAGTGATCCTGGATAAGTTATTTAACCTTTGCTTGTCAATTTTCTCATCTGGGAAGAGATGAAATTACAATTGCGACAAGGTAATTAAGAATGCAGGCACGGCAACTCGGGTCAGCAGACTTTCTGTAAAGGTTCAAATAGTAAATACTTTAGATTTTTATTGGCCATAGAGTCTCTATTGAAACTATTCAGCTCTGCTGTTGTCATGTGGAACCACCATCCACAGTGTGTCAACAAGTAGGTGAGGCTGTGTTCCAGTTTATGGACACAAATGTGAATTTATATACTTCTGACATGTCATGAAATAGTCTTGATTTTTTTTATTTATTTATTTTTTAGCCATTAAAAATATAACAGGTGGTGGTCTAGATTTGGTCCCCGGACCTTAATTGACCAACTCCTGTTATAGGTGATGCAGGTAAAGTGTCTGTTGTGGTGCCAGGCACATACTCAAGACATGGCAGCTTTGTTGATAAATCCAACTCCAGATCTTTATCCAACCCTGGCCTATCTGAAGCTCCCATGTGTATCTCTGATTCAAAATCAACTTCTCTGTAACTGAACCCACATATTTCCTATAGATCTGGTTTCCCTTCCACCTGTCCCCTGACTCTTCTCAGTTCCTAATGCTGGTCCCGCACAGAAGCCTGAAGCCACATCCAGCATTGTTTCCCATATCCTCCTTTCCATTCTCATACCTTTTTTCAGACCCCTCCCACTGCATCTGCCTTACATGCTGCTCAGGCCCATTCATGATCCTCCTGGGTAAACAGCTGCTGCCCAATGTTTGGGCGTGTCCCTGCGGCTGGGTCCTCGCCCTCCCTTAGGATTCCTGCACCTCAGTTATCTCGGAGGTCAATGTCTGTTGCAGCTGGAGCCTCCAAGACTCTACACCACTAATCGTGGCCAGTGTCTGTCCCCATTAAGTATTTCAGTGTCACTTCTGATGTGTCCACGTGCCTTGACCCAGTATCCAGGGCCCTTTGAAGTCTGTCCCGGTCTGGCCAGTCTCCTTAATGTCTACCAGACTCTCCTTACAAATCCTCACTCCTTGCTTTGACTCATCATTGTTTCTGCTATTATCAACAACACAGTACATTTTCTTCCCCACAACCAAACTAGTAAAACAAAACCAAAATAATCTGAAAATCCTTCTTCTCCAGAAAGCCTTGCCTTATTCCTCCAGCCTGCTATGGCCTCTCCTTTCTTAGAATGTCCACTTCTCTGTCCTTCATCTTCTTGCGTGTCTTCTCCCAGGTTGCTTCATGGTGATGAATCTTACCTGCCCACTGGACTGTAATCCTCTGAAGGGCAGTATTTTTACTGTAACAAATTACTACAAAACAACAGAAGTTTATTGTCTTCCAGTTCTGGAGGCCAAAAGTCAAATAAAGATGTCATCAGGGCCATACTCTCTCTGATGACCCTAGGAAAGACCCTTACTTGCCTCTTTCAGTTTCTGGTGGCTCCAGGCATCCCTTTACTTGTGACTGCATCCTGTCAGTCTGCCCTGTCGCCACAGGGCCTTCTCTGCCTTCACACTTCTCTTCTATCTTTCATAAAGATACTTGTCATTGGATTTAGGACCTACCCAACTAACCCAGGATGACCTCGTGTGGATATGCTTAACTTACCTCTGCAAAGACCCTTTTCCCAAGTAAGGTCACATTCATGAGTTCTGGAGATTAGACCTGGATATGTATTTTGCTGGAGTACCATTCAACCCACTACAGGAAGGCATCCTGCTTTGTGCTTGTTTTTCTCTCAGCCCCTAATCCAAGACTGGAGGGAGCCTCAGATTAAAAGTGGGGCATGGTTCCCTGGGAACCCTTCCTAACCAGACACAGAGCCTGGATGGCAGAGGCACCCTTGTCCCATGGCCACGTACCCTGGGATACAAGGCTCATGCTGTCCAGGGACTCTGCTACAGTTTCCCAGGATGGGCTTCTCAGCAGCAGTCGGGCCAACAGTGAGGAATGGTAGTTGTTCATACACATTAACTTATTTGATTTTTTAAAAAATAGTTACATTAACTTTTTAGAGTAATATAAATGTTTTCTAAATGGTATCAGATGTCACATACTATTCAGTACTTTGCTTTAGAGAGTAGCTTTTATAATATAAAAATGTTTTCAGTATAGCAAAGATATATCTAAATAGAGAGCAAGAAGATGGTTGAGTTGTGAGCTCCCACCTGTACCCCATGCAGGCTACTGAGTCATACATTGGTCTCAGTGTGGCCCATCCTGCCCAGGAGAGATCTGGTCCATTCAGTGAGAGCTGACTTTACCTTACCTCCCATCCAGGCTCCAGGATCCCCAAGCTCTGGGCAGGCATAGATCTGAAGGTACAACCCCAGGAACCCCTGGTGCTGAAGGGTGTGGAGAGCACAGAATGGCACCTACTGCAGGGTGACAAGGACTTCAGGATAGAGGTGAGACACTGGGCCGGCTCCCTGACCTCCACATGCATTCTCCAGGGCTCCGTTTCTGGGGCCATAGACCAATCTGTCTGCTTGCAGATAGGATGGAGTGGATAGACTCTGACAATACATTTCATATCAGCTCCCTCTTTTTGTGTGTCTCCCCAGCGGGAGGGTGTATGGCTGGGAGGACCTGGGAGAGCCCAGGAGGGGTCCCAGCCTTTGACCACTCCTGTGTGTAGAAGAAAGACCCGGACCAGGTGGAGCTGTGGGGACTCAAAGAAGGGACCTACCTGTTCCAGCTGACACTGGCTGACGCCGACCAGGCAGAGAGTACATCCAACTTCACAATCACTGTGTTGTCTGCTAAGCAGACCGAAGGTAGAGAGGAGGTGGGGCGGCAGCAGCTGAAGCCACCCACTTCTGTTCATTGGCCTACAGGCCCCCCTCACCAGCTTCCCTCCCCCTAGAATACTGCCTCGCCTCCAACAAGGTAGGCCGCTGCCGAGGTGCCTTCCCTCGCTGGTACTACGACCCTGCAGAGCAGGTGTGCAAGAGGTTCATTTATGGAGGCTGCCTGGGTAACAAGAACAACTATCTTCGGGAAGAAGAGTGCAAGCTGGCCTGCCATGATGTGCAAGGTAGGCCTCTGCCAGGAACTCTGGGGCTCGGGTGACTTTCTCCTGGGGAGGGCGTTCTCTTAAACAGGGAGGTGGGCGTGGGAGTCCCCCACTCCCCATTTATGTCTGCTGGGGCCTGGCTCTGCCTCCTCTCACGTCTCTGTTTTCTCTTTCCCAGGCCCAGGCCCCGTAACAGAAAGACACCAACCAGGTGGGCTTTGCTCCTTTCCCTCTTCCCCTCACCCCTGCCAGATCTGCACCTTCATCAAGTTCATGCTCCTGAACAAGCTGCCTTTGCCCAACCCATGCTTAACCCTCAGAGCCTGTGGAAGGGGCACGAGTGCCCCACCCTTGCAGTCCAGCATCTTCCTATCAGAATCTGCCCAGTTTGTGTGAGGCGGGTGGAGTAAAACAGGAGGTCTGTCAGGCTGTGTGAGCGTCAAGAGGGTCAGACAGCTGATGATGGACCGTTGGTATTGCCAGTCTCCTTGAGCCTGACCTCATGCCCCTACCCTGTCCCACCCCCACTCAGTGTGCTCTGCTACCTGTAACCCCACCAAGTTCCACTGCAGCGATGGGTGCTGCATTGACAGCTTCTTGGAGTGTGACGACACTCCCGACTGTCCTGATGCCTCCGATGAGGCCACCTGTGAAAAATGTGAGGCCTGGGAGATGGAGGGATGGTGGGCAGCAGAGGGGAGGTCCTGACCACTCGCCTTGCACCCCTGGGAGACCTCTGTTGGGCCTGTGTCCCTTATCTTCCATCTTCGCAGATACCAGTGGCTTTGAGGACCTTCAGAACATCCATTTCACCAGTGACAAAGGTGAGATTCTCCCAGGTCCCCTAGGTCAGGGTAGATGCTGGCCCTACATTCTTATTCTAGCTTGCAGCATGGGCTAGGCTGTGGGCAGAGAGAGCCAGGGTGGGCTCCCCAGTTCTTTTCTTTTGTGTTTCCCAGGTGTCCAGCGTCCCATGCCCAGATTTCACTGCGAAGTTATTTACTTAATTTTCTATAAATCAATTACTTTTTTCATTTAATGTGTTGAAAAGGAAAGTCCACATTTCTGCCATACATGGAAAACCGCTATTATGCACTGCACAGACTATTAAAATAAGTATAATAAGGCCAAGTTAATGTTAATAAAGTCCAGCTGGACATTGCTGCTTCTGAAGCTCCTTTGTTGAAAGATAGGACCCTCCAGTGCTGGAGAGAAAATTAAAAAATTGTGACCCAATCAGAAAAACTAAAGAAAAATTGAAATAGTTGTGAGTAGTTTCTGGCAACATGACATATGGGTCAGATATTTTTGAGATCCCCGAGGTCCTCCCTGAACCACAGCCACCCTTGGCAGATGTACATGTGACAGGAGGCTGCAAAGGCTCACTCACCTTCCTCCCACAGGACACTGTGTGGACCTGCCATACACAGGCCTCTGCCAGGAGAGCATCCCACGCTGGTACTACAACCCCTTCAGCGAAAGCTGTGCCCGATTTACTTATGGCGGTTGTCATGGCAACAGGAACAATTTTGAGGAGGAACAGCAGTGTCTTGAGTCCTGTCGTGGTGTCTCCAGTAAGCAAGGCAGTGGCGGGCAGAAGATGAGGCAGGGAAAGGCCTAGCCTGTCCCAGGGACTGGGTTGGTCTTGTGAGAGGGTAGAAGGCCTTTGGGCCCCTGGGGTGCAGCTGAGTCTCAGAGCTCTTAATATTGACTTGTCACTCTCTCCCATTCCCCCACTTCATTTTGCAGAAAAGGATGTGTTTGGTCTGCGGCGGGAAAGCCCCATTCCCAATGTAGGTAAGCCCTGGTCTGCCCTGTCACCACGGAATAGGTATCGACTCAGCAATGAACTCCTCATGGTTGTAACTGCCTAAACCTGTATTGAGAAGGATCCTGAGTTCACTGAAAGACAGAATGCCATGGTTAATAGTAATACCTGCCGTGCACAGGGGCAGGGGCACAGTGAAGTGCCTGCCTGATGCTTGGCACCAGTCCCAAGCCTGAACCCAATTCTACCCTCCTGCAGAGCAGCCTGGAGCCGTGGCCCCAGGCCACCAGAATCCCCTTCCATTGAGCTCCGGGTGGAGCCATTCAGCTGCTCTTGTGTCAGGAGTCCTTCCACTCCTGGTGTCCATTTGACTTGGTCCCTTTGATAAAGTCGAGGTGGGCTTCAGGACTGAGCAGGCACTGTTGAGACTCACTCTGGGCTTCTCATTTGGCCCCTTCTTCTCCCAGGCTCCATGGAAGTGGCCATTGCAGTGCTACTGGCCACCTGCATTGTGGTAGTCGTAGCTGTCCTGGGTTACTGCTTCTTAAAGAACCAGAGAAAAGGCTTCTACAGACACCCCCACCGCCACCCTCCACCCCCGACTCCTGCCAGCTCCATGGTCTCCACCACTGAGGACATGGAGCATCTGGTCTATAACCACATGACCCAACCCCTTTAAGTCACCTCGGCCCATTGGCCTGGGGCTCTCACGGGCTCTCACCAGCTCTAGCCTGGCCCTGCTTCCTCCTTGCCAAGATGGAGGTGGAGGTGTGGACCGGGGAAGACTTCGGAACCAGATCCCTCCAGCCTGTTTCACAGGCCCCCTCAGACTCAGAGGCTCTGGCGGGGGTATCTCTGCTAAGCTCTGGCCACTTGTTCCTCAGAAAGCTCCAGGGTCTGGGAGCAACAGAAAACCTTTTATCCTGCAGTCCACACATAGATGGACCTGCCCGTCTGGGATTTCACAGGAGGCTGGAGTTTTGTTTCCTATTCGAAGCTTCCTGCCTCACCCCCATGACATTGGGAAAGGTCCTGGGACTGTGTCAGAAGAAACCAGAGAAACTGGAGACCCCAAACCTCTCTTGCAGAGCTGCCTCTCCCTCTGCCCAGTCCTGGGCCGGGGAAAGCTATCACTGTATATTTTGTGCTGTACAGTTGCTTTTTGTTTATTTAATGCTGTGGAGTGGGTGAGAGAAGTGGAAAGTGATTATATGGCCTCTGCTCCTCCTTCCCCCTTTCTCAAGAGTGAACCCCAATCTGGCCTCACCTGGCCCACAGAGCCAGATCTTCTGCATCCTCCTCTCCACCCCCACCATCCCTCCTACCTGCTCCCCACTTCCCACAGGCTTCCACCCACAATATAATAAAATGTTTTGTTCTGTGAGGCTTCTTGCCTCTGCTCTGTGGTCCAGGAGAGGGACAAGGTTGCTGGGGGGAGACAGACTGCCTGTCCAACCGGTTCAGGCTTTGGCCACCCTGTTTAGCTGGTTTTCCCACCCTACCCGAAACTGCCCAAGCCCCTGAGGGTGGAGAGAAGTGCCAAGTTTGACCACCAGAGGGGAAGGCTGAGAGGCCATGGGAGTAGAGGATTCTGGGAGGCTGCAGTACTGCAGTGGTGCTTTCTTCCTGGCCTCAGTCTGTTGACAGGCCTGTTCAGTTACTGGGGCAACTGTCACCTGCAGTGTCATTGAGGACTGGAGGGAAGGAGAGCACACACGCTTAAACCCTGGTTTCCGTATCTCCATTTCCTTTAGTTTGGAGGCTGGGGATGGATCCCATCTGACCCAAATCACCACTGTCTCCCCTCCTCATCCACAGAAGTCTTGACTTCTTCAAAGTAGTGTAACTGCTCCTCAGGCTCTGAGCTGCCCAGAAGCCTTAGGCGAGGTACTCCACTTCCACCCATCCCCCTCCACGTGTAGAAACCACTTCCTCTCGCTCTCTCTCTCTCACACACACACACACACACACACACACACACACACACACACAGAGCATCCTTTTAATTCATTTGTTTATCCAACAAACTTGAACCGCCAATCATTGGTATTGCCAAGATAAGCACAGTGGAAGCACTATGTCGTGTGGGTACACAACCCTGTGATAAAGGTATGTTATCCCCATGTTACAGGTGAGGAAACTGACTCAGTGAAATTGAGTTCCCCCGGTCGCTAGCCAGTACAGGAAGACACAATTCAGAGCCTAACATGACTCCAGAGTTTGGTCTTATAAAAGAGCTACTTTAGGATGTACCCTGTGGACTAATGATCCAGTACACCCTAGTTGCAGTCCGCATACGTCCCAAGGTCCTGAGTTCAAGACCTGGGACTGGGGGAAACAACCAATGTGAACAACTAAATTGAATAAATAAAGTGCTTCTTCCTCCTCTTCCTGCCTGCTTGCCTACTAGCCTTCGTGCCTGCCCGAACCTTCCCTTGAAAGAAAAAAAAAAAAAAAAAAAAGCATTAGAGTGATGAGTATAATACAGAAGAATAAAATGGCAATGTGAGAGTTTGGGGGCTACTTTTAAATGACTGAAGTGCAACCGAGGTGAATGGACCTACGTGAAGTCACAAGCTATGGCTCAGCAGGTTTCTACATCTGCACAGAATAGGAGACAAGCATCCAGATCAAGAAGCAGAATCTGACTAGCATCCAATGAAGGCCTCCTTTTGATGCGTAAATTCTTCACACCTGATTTTGGTCCTGCTGTGCTCTGGCTGGCCCACCTCCCCTTTTCTCATCTTTCAGCCTAAGCTCAGGTTCTTGTTCATAAAATCCTCACAACCAAGTGTGGGGAGCATTCCCCGCTCCACATTTGTGTCTGCTAACAGGACATGGCACGAAGCACCCCCTTACTATTTACTTGTCTATCTTTCTGATGGGTTGAGAGCTCCTGGAGACGCACAAGTCATCTCAGTCATCTGGATCTCCAGTCGTTGGCAGTCCCCGCTTCACAAGATACTGTCTTTACTTCCTGCTTTGCCAGCCACTCAACCTCTTCATGGCTCAGAATGGGCTTACTCCCTCCTCTAGTTCCCCCAGCTCCGGGGACACCCCAATGTCCCTTCTCTATGAAAGTTTCAGGGTAGAGGTGATTAATGGGTCATGAAATTCTGTATCCCAATGTCTAGAACAGTGATTAACATAAAATAGACGTGTAATAAGTGTTTGTCAGACCGGAGGGAACATTCTCTCAGGGATGGGAAGAGATGAAGTGAGGGTGAAGTGAGGGGACACCAGGCAAAGCATCATCCCAACTAACACCTCTGGGACCCAGGGAAGTTGGCTGTTGGACCTGTGTCATCTGGGAGGTGGAATAGAACAGGTGCCACTAGGGGGCACTCTCACCACCATTAAGTGTGGTTTTCTTTGCTGCAAGGGTTTGAGCTAAGTCCAGCCCCAGGTAGCAGATGTGAAGTGAAGAATGCTGAGATGCAGCCCCTGACAGTGGGGTGCAGGTGGAAAAGATGCAAGTACTCTACTAACCTGGTCTCCACTCCACTCCGTGTGTCTGTGACGTCCCCAGACATCCTTTGCTCCATTCTCACCCAAGTGACTCCCTTTCTCAGAACTGTGATGTCTCCATTCCTATGCACAGGCAGTTGCCTCTACTAGCAATGCTTCTTTGCTTCTGGAGAGCTTCTGTTACCCTGTGATCCAGCTCAAAAAGACTTCCATTTCCCAGTCAAGATTCATTCCTGCCCTCTCCATTATCTCATGCAATATACACATCACTGCTGCATACATGGCCCATGCAAGTACGTCTGCCCACCCCCAGGACACGGCTCCTTGGGACAAGGATGGGATCTTATTTATCTCAGCATCCCTCACATCAGGCCTTCTACTATGGACATGGGCTATTCAACACATGACTTGATTAAAGCAGAGTCCAGTAAAGTCATGAAGATTAGGAAGGAAGTTGAGGACAGGCTTCATGGAAGGTGGTACAACATGAGAAGTGTAGGCATGCCCTGATGACCTAGCAGATAAGTCCACTTCCTCTGATTGGAGCAGTTGACATCCATCCTAAAGATCCGCATTCTCGATCTGGGGCCAGGGGGAATAACCAAGATGAATGACTAAATAACAAACAAAAATGCTTCTTCCTCCTACTTGCCTACTTCCCTTCATTCCTGCCTCTCCTCTTCGTAAAAGACAGAAAGAGAAATGTAGGTGTAGATAAACGTGGGTGTCCAAGGCATAACGAAATCATAGTGTGCAAAAGCTAAGCAGTGATATTCAAAACATACAAAGAACTCAAAACTCAATAACAGAAAAATAGGAAATACAATAATAAATGGAAGGAGGAATTGGAGAGACACTTTTCTGAAGAGGAAACACAGATGGCCAACAGGCACATGAAACTATGTTCCTACTCGCTAGTCATCAGGGAAAAGCAAATCAAAACAACAATGAGATATCGCCTTACACCCGAAAGATTGGCTATTATCCAAAAGCCTGGAAACAACAAATGTTGGCAACAATGTAGAGAAAAGGGAACACTTTTACATTGTTGGTAGGACGGTAAATTAGTGTAAGCTCTGTGGAAAACAGAATGGAGATTCCTCAAAAAGTTGAAGATGGAAATTCCTATAATCCTGCCATCCCACTTCTGAGTATTTATGCAAAAGATACAAAAACACTCATTCACAGAGATTTATGCACCCCCATGTTTACTGCACCCTATTCACAATAGCTAAGAATTGGAAACTAAGTGCTCAACATTAGATGAATGATTCAAGAAGATATGATACATATACACAATGAAATACTACACAGCCCTTAAAAAAGAGTTGAAATCCTATCATTTGAATCATCATGGATGAATCTAGAAGGGTTATGCTGAGTGAAATAAATGAAAGGAAGAAAGATACCAAATGACCTCACTCATAGGTGGAATGTGAATAGACAAAATGAAGGAGCAGATGAAACAAAACCAACCCTTGGACACTTGCAATAGAACTGAGGTTACTGATAGGCAAAGGGATAGGGAGTGGGGGCAGGCAGGGGGCAAATGGTGGCAGAGTCCACTGGACAGTGGAGACGAAGACTTGGTGATTTGGTAGAAGGCAGGGTGTGTTGACATATATCTGAGGAATGAGGAAACTGCATATATGGGGAACCTATACATATGAATTTATTTTAATGTGTAGAGTAAGTTGCTACATTAAAAATAACAACTGGGCAGTGGAGGTCATGGGTCTTATTTTGACTGGAAACAGCAAGTGCTAAGTTTGGCTCAGGCATTGAGACAGGAAGCAGGGAGGTTTCTGCATAGAGGTCACACTGGTGGGTGCTTGAGGATTTGAGCAGGGAGAGGAGTGGTCTAAAGTTAGGCTGACCATATGTCCATTCTAAACAGGACAGTACTGTTTTGTTTTTGGTTTTTTCCTATTTCCTGACCATCCCATCGTTTTAACATAAATGTCAATTTTGACCCGTTTTTAATCGATCAGGACTGTTGCAGGGCAAAAGAAGCATTTGAGCTGTGCTGGGCGCCGTCTGTCGAGGGGGCCTAAAAGCATCTAATCCTTTTGCCCCATGTGAAAAGATGGCCTTTGCTGTTGCTGACTGTGGTGGGCTATGACTGCTACTGATATTCCTTCTCCATGAGGAAACAGGAGCCTTGGTAAGAGGAGTCCCCCACCCCCCCATCCTGTGTGCCTGTTTCTTTTAAAGGAGCAGAGCACCACAGTGTGGTTAAAATACAGGAAAGTATTATGGGGGTTATCTCTGGCACTGGGCCAGTTATTGGGCATTTCTGGCTCTGGGATACTTAAAGTGGCATGTATTTTAGGCAGGACATTTAGAGTAGGGGCACCAAATTTGCTCTTTGTCTGAGATGCCAAAACTCCTTACACCAGCCCTAGCCATTTAAATGAAGTCCCACCAGACAACACACCATTGCTATGCAATCACCAATCAGCAACACATAGTACTTACTTGTTGCTGACCTGGCTGCTCTGTTCCAGTTGAGATTGCTCTACCTCTGTCTGTCCCCTTGGTCCCCAGCACATAACCCCGCCCCGTTTTTGCCATCCCAATATCCTGTTTCGGTCTCAAGGAAACTTGGTCAGTCTGTCTAAAACTGGCTTTGGGTGTACCCTCGTGGCTTAGTGTTTATGTGCAAGCTACCAACTGGCTTAGTTCACATACATCCCAAGGACCTGGGTTCTTCTCCTGAAATCTGAGGGGAGAAGCCAAGATGAACACTAAGTTAAATAAATAAGTGCTTCTTCCTCCTTGTTCTTCCTGCCTGCCTGCTTGGCTTCATTCCTGCCTGCACCTTTCCTTTAGAAGAAAGGTAAAAAAGAAATGAGGGAGGGAGGGAGGGAGGGAGGGAGGGAGGAAGGAAGGAAGGAAGGAAAGAAGGAAGGAAGGAGGTTGGTTTTAAGGAGTGGACAAATAAGCAGGACTTATCACTAGAGGTCACAGCACGGGGAGAAGGAAAAAGGGAGAAAGTCACACCAAGTGAATTAGGCAGGTATTTGATGTGAAGTACATAGCTGTCCAGTAAAGCCCAGCTAAAAAGTTGCCTGCTTTGATCCAAACAGTGGTTTCTTTAATTACTTAGCAACATTTAAAGAGTCAGGGGATTTAATTTTTTTTTTTTTTTTTTTTTAGGTTTTTGGGCCCACTTTTATTTATTTTATTTTAAAGGAAAGGTGCAGACAGGAATGAAGACGAGCAGTAGGCAGGAAGGCAGGAAGAGAGAGGAGGAAGGAGCTTTATTTATTTTATTTAGTTGGTCATCTTGGTTTTTCCCCTCATTTCAGGAGAAGAACCCGGGTCCTTGGGATGCATGTGGTTTTATACGTTTAGCCACTAGGGCGCGCCCAAGAGATTATAATGTGTTTTTTTTTTATCCATTTGTCTAGCCTCTTGAGATAACCTGGGGGACTGGCAACTGGGACCTACATCCTGCAGCAATCCAGGCAGAGTTCACATCCTCCTGAACCGGGCAGGCGCTTGAGCTGCTCACTTCCCGACCCAGCCTGCTGCTTCCATGTTAGATGTGTGCCTGGTTCTCCAGGCATTCATTCAACCTGGGGATCCCTACTGTCTTTTCTCTTATAACTTACCCTGCTTTCCCTGTATTGGGCAGTTTTCTCCAAAATGTATTGGTCCCAAGAGTACAAATAAACACTGACAAAAACTGAGTTGTTTCTCCCAAACCCATCCCTACCCACTTAAACAAACAGCCCTGAATGAGGAGCGTTTCGCTCTATTGCACAAGATCACTCCCTCCCCACCCAACCGCAGGAGACTAGAGCCTGGGAAGGTACCGGGAACCTCCCCGGGGAGGGGTTCTTGTCAATACCACCACCCGGAAGCCCCAAACTCTGCCGTGGGCTCTCCAGGCGCCTGCTCCTTCTCAGGCCTGCAGGCCTGCAGAGGCTCCTGGGGACTGTCCGCAGAGTCCAGAACCAGGAAGACCGAGAACTAGACTGGTTAAGAATTCAAATGCCCTTTGTCAGAGGGTTTTTAAAAAAAACAAGCTGTGTTTAGAAAAACAAAAGGAAACTGAAAAAAAAGACATTTACTGAATTGTCTATAGCGTTATGTCTCATTGATAAAATTGCAAATGACTTTCAATTTTTTCTTTTCATCAACCTGAATTTTTTACAATGAATATCCATTGCCTTTGTAACAAGGAAAAGTTATTCTTTTGGAAGAGTGTTCAAATAGGTGTGCCCGGGTGGCTTAATGGTGAAGTCAGCTGGACATAATCCACATACATGGCGGGGCGGGAACAGCCAAGATGAACAACAAATAAAAAATAAATAAAAATGCTTCTTCCTTCTCTCTCTTCCTGCTTGTCTGCTTGCCTAGTGCCTTTAGTCCTGCCTACGCTTTTCCTTTAAAATTTAAAAAAAAAAAAATTCAGATATATGTAAGAAAACATCATTCATCAAACCATGAAGCTCTGAGGTAGGATAGAGACAGTGGGAATGGAATGGGAAAAAGAGCTTCTAAGAAGGGAGACACTCTTAAGACTTGGTCACTGGATTCTGCAGAGAGAAGGCCTAGGTCGGCAGAGCCTGTGGTGATCTGCCCTGGAAGCCTGGATGGGTGGCAATGCCCTCGACAAACAGGACTCAGTAGAGAAGGAACTTCAGCAGAGCCAGGCAGAAGTGAATGGTCAAAAGGTACCAGATGGTTACTTAGTTTTTGTCTGCTTATGCCTTCCCTTACTGGAAAAGGAAGGATTCATTTATTTATTTTTTATTTTTAAATTTTTTTAGAGGAAGGGGCCAGGCAGATATGAAGGTGAGCAGGCAGGCAGTGAGGAAGAGAGAGGAGGTAGAGGTTTAATTTATTTCTGTTTCGTTGTTCACATTGATTGTTTCCCCCATCCCTGGATCCTTTTTTGAATGAGCAAATTCTTTCATTGATGAATTCTGACATCTTACCCACAGTTCTGTAATAACCTGAGGATGGATACTTGTATAGCAATATTAACGTTTCATATTTTAAAAACATTTTGTAGCTAATATGGCTCTTACATGATCTCACTGGACATTTGAACAAATTCTATAAGATAATCAAGGCAGATATACATTTCTGCAGATGAGGAAACAGTAGAAATCATTATTTATTCAAGGTTGTATGACTAGTAGCTAGCAAACCCCAGCGTGAGTGAGACATTGCCCTCTCACTAGCCTAGTGCTCTTCCCAGTAGATACAGGTCCCTGAGTTCAAGTCCTGGGGACTTGAGATGCATGTGGGACTGCTCCCAGGTGTACTAGACTGCCAGGCTATTATTATTTTAAAAGTTCATGAGTGCTTTTATTCCTAGTTCTTCCTCTATCACCTAAACCAATTTTTTCCATTGTAATGCTTCCACGAAGAGGCATACAGAACACTAAATAACAGAACATAGTTATGCCTGCACAGTCAACAGAATGACTCCTATTCGGACCTCGCGGGATCTACAGAATCCAGTCTGCCAGGAGAGGTGTATTTAATAATTCTATATATTCATTCACTTGACATTTTCCAGAAAAAAGTCACCTCTGCCTAAACCAGGTGTGTGCTATCGCCCGGGCATGCAATGGGGCAACCAGTTTTCACATCCCGAGCAGCACTGAGGCTGTCTTTTTGGCAGCCTCCAAGCATGCCTCTCCTTCCATCTTGGCCTCTGTACTTCTTGGTACTTACACCATGTTTCTTACCAACTGAAAAGTTTTCTTTCATCTCCTTTATTGAATGTGCTTTATGCAGTGAAAATGCTCTAAAATTTCTTGGAGTCTCTATGTATCTTCAATTTAAAGGTAGATAACAGCAAGCTCCACACACATGCTATTTCACTGCCACCCATTCGGTACCTTCGGCCATTGCTGACTTCTGGGTTCCAGCCGGTGGACTCTGGGGAAGGATTTCTTTCTTTTTTTCAAATGGAAAAAGTACAGGTAGGACTGAAGGCAAGCAGGCAGGCAGGAAGAGAGAGGAAGAAGCATCTTGATTTTATTGTTTAGCTGTTCACACTGGTTGCTTCCCACTGGGTAGGAATCGAACCCAGGGGGATGTGACCTGTTCCTTCAGAGGTGATTGACTTAATCACTACTCCACCGGAGCGTGCATCTGGGGATGGATTTCAAGGCAGCTTTAAAGGGTATATCAATTATGAGATGGCATGAGTATAAAATAAAAATATGATTAAAAAAAAAAAAAAAAGGAACAAGAGGGAACCTAAGATGGGTCCAGGAATTAGATAAAAAATGCACAGGAGGTTTTGGGTCATAGGTTTCCTCTGCATATTCCAACTTTGGCTGCATTCTAGTAAGACCTGAAGACCTACAGGTAAATGGTACGGGCTTGTTGGAGAGGATGGAACTCTTGATTTGGGGGTTTGCCATGTTAGGGTGAAACAGGAGTGGGGAGATTACAGTGAGAGTCAGAGTGAACCGAGAGGAGGAGGATACAAAGTAGGGGCAGAACATCTGTATGAAGCAGGAGGAGGAGGCATTAGAGGGGTGGCAGGAGACCCAGCCTACTAGGGTCTGGAAGGAAGAAGCTGGGATGAGAAGCCCCCTGACCATCCTGGGTGGTTGAGGAGTCAGGAGGAAAACTAATGGAGGAGTGAGCAGAGCTGGGTGGGCATCAGAGTTGTAGCAGAGAAGGAAGCCGAGATGCTGTCCGGCTGCGGAGAACTGTAGGGTGAGGAGAGGCCCGGATGTGTCTTAGGCATGATGGCAGAGGCTGAAGGTAGAGGGAGGAACAAATCCTGATGGAGCCCAAAAGATGACATTGTGCATCTACTAATTCAGACGTCTTCACCAAGGTTGTCTTCACAGTGGATTTTCTTGGCCCCACTTACCTTTCCTGCAGTATCACCTCTGTAACCAGTTGATGACCTTGGGTTACCAGGCTGAACAGAATTAGTCTGTGGCCCCCAGTGAAGGGGTCTGTGGTGATCTAGGGACAGTAAAGCACTTACACTAGATGATAAGATCCTTTCAACCCCCCAACTATGTTGTTAGCATCTGATTTCATGTTCTAGGGCCCCCAAGTGCAGAGTTGGAGAAGGCTGTCAGAGCCAAGTTGTTGAGACCCAGAGCAGAGCAGTGACTGACCCAAGTTTACACAGTAGTTGGTGACAGATCTAGGCTAGGAGGTCAGAGTTACTGAATCCCAGACTATTTGCTCTGAAGTCTCATCTGCTCCAGAAGACCAGATTTCTGGCTTCGGTTTCTGTCCTTTCTCTGGAAGTGGGACAAAGAAGCCAGGAGCCAGGCCAAGAAACTGTCAGGACTGGTCCCAAACCCCAGGAGGCTGGGAACCCAAGGTCCACACCCATGTAAACACAGGCCAGCACTGATACCTCTTAGATGGCTCTTTTGATAACTTCCTCCAAATCAGTTCCCCGCTATTATCTTGCTTATCCCAGCAGGTCCCCTGGGAGCCAGGGAGGGGCAGAGAGCATTAGCCCCACTTCACGACTGAGAGAAACTCAGACAAGGAGGAAGGCAGTAATTTGCCCAAAGTTACGCAGCAAGTCAGGGATGGGGCTGGAATCGGAAGCCCCATGGGAGATGGGATGGTCAGCAGAACCATGACCTGTGGGTGAAGATGCAGCTGTGATTAGATACCACTCCCACTCCACATATAGCCTCAGGAATTGAGGGTTCTCTGTCTCACTGAGGAACTGATCTGACCATCTCTGGAGAGACCCCTGGGGACAGGGTCTGCTTGCTCCAAGTGGTACACGGTACTGGGGAGGAAGAGAAGATGGGCAAGGAAGTGGAACATGGCCACAGAGAATACAGACTAAAGGAGAAGGCAGTCATGGGTCAGGGGTCCCTGGTGGGATCTGTACTGCCTGCTTTTCTGCCAGGTTCAAGAGAGCCTATACTGGGACCAAAGGCGCTCCTGCTGTGCCCTTGTCAAGGGGTCAGGGAGTCACCCTGACACCTGGGAAGAGAGAGGAATTGTCCCAGGTGAAGAGGTAAAGGAGCTGGTGACAATGACTGACTGCCCTCTGGAGAGGTTACGTGTAGGGTGACCATAAACCCAAGTTATTAATGGAGCGCCCATTCAGTCTCAGAAATATCCTGTGTCTGACAGTGAGTTCCATGGTCATTCCATTATGAAGCAAATTGTTCAAGCTGAGATCCTTGAGAATGTTCCACTCGGAGGGCAGGCCTGGGTCAGTGCTGATACCACTCCTCGTCTCTCCCCTCCAGCCCTGTCTCCTTCTGGCTGCCCCCACAGTGCAGGACAACTTAATCTGTCCCATAAACCCTGTCCTCTATGAGAACTCTTTCTAGGGAGCAGAATCCCCTAAGTGACACACTGGCAAGATACTTAAAAGTGCACCTTTGTGCCTCTGAGCCAATGGCGTGCAGACTATGTAAAGTCCAAGGACCAGGGTTCACAGCCTGGGACCTGGGTGAAAAAAACAAAATAAGTAAGAAGATCTTCCTTCTCTTCTTTCCTTAAGATGCATCTTTCTCCACCTCTCCCTTCTGTCTTTTCTTCCTCTCAAAAAATAAAGAAAGAAAGAAAGAGCCCTGGATCCAGGATTAGGAAACCCAGGTCCAAGACTTCATTCTGCATTTACCTTGGTCTTGTGGCTTTATGCTTCGTCTCTTTTTTGAAAATTGGAGCTAATAAGAGCCATCTGGCCTACCTGGAAGTTCAGCTGTAAGAATGCAAGGCGGTATTTAGGAGCTAAGCCTGCCTGTACATTGCTGCTACAGGGACAGAAAACAGTGGCTCTCTGAGACAGATAGCACTGCCCGGGCCTAGGAAGTCCCTCCTTGCTGTTGCCACAGGGTGACTACCATGGCCCCTCAGCTGAGTTCTGCTCACCCGCTGGAGGATCTGGCCCAGGCCCAAGAAGGACACTGACAGTGCAGCCCTGCCAGGAGCAGGTTTCCTGGCAGCAGAGGCAGAGTGGGCAGGTCTGACCTGTGCAAGCCGCGGTTACCGCCTGGGGCCTGGGCTGGTTGCAAAAGGGGCTGGTACTCCTGACGCAGTCTGCTCTCGGTCTCACTCTCCCAAGCTGGTTCCCAGGAGAATGGGGAGCTCAGAGAGGGTGCGTCACCTCTGCCCTGGGCACCACTCTGCTCCCAGGGGGAAGGCAAGCAAGGCACAGCTCCTTCAGTTGTGCACACACACAGCCTAGGCCCAGCATGCCCCTACAGAACAACGATGCATGTGGCGAGAGACCCCCCTTCACAGATCCACAGAACTAAGCCAGGGTAGACACACACATCTAGATGCAGGGCCCCAAAGACCAAGGCCCAGCTAGATGTGCACACACAGACACAGAGTCCCACATACACACCCAGACACACACAGGGTTATTACACACACATCTACAGAGTGGCATCACATGGGTACACATGAAGAGCTATACACTGTGCATAAAAACAGACACCACATGATACACATAGATCACAGACTTGGACATATATAGAGCATTATTCAGCTTTGCACACAAAGATCATACTCATTTATAGGAGCAAAAATAGGGGCACGCAAGAATGTGGATGGACAGAAATATATACACATTTTGTCATCATTTAGTATTTATTGAACACCCACAATCTGCTAGTCATGCTCCAACAGAAAAAGCCCCCCAAACCCAGTCACACATACACAGAAACCAAGCTTCCACGTAAGAGGCACTAGGGATTATATTGCGACCCAGCCTCTGAGTCAAAGGTGAAGAACTTTTTCTCATAGTCACCAACTCTTGGTGGGAAAAATAATCAACTGTTAATGTAACCTCACTTTTATTAGAAAAAAAAAGTTGAAGGAAAATAACTTAAATGCTCCCAAATGGGGATAGAGCTGAAGAAATTACAGTCTGAGTGAAATAGTAAACAAACATATTATGTATGGTTACAACCTCTGGTCAGAGTTTATAAAAACATTAAAAATGCAATTTCAAGTGAACAGAAAAGTGAAAGAATGCAACAAAATTGTATATACAACATGATCACAAAAATATGTCAAAATATATATAGAAGAAAAGACTGGGAGTGCCCTGGTGACCCAGCTGATAACATCACTGGACGCTGTTCACATACAACCCAAGGACCTATGTTCGAACCCCAGGCCTGGAGGAAACAACCAAGATGAACAACTAAATAAAATAAATAGTTTCTTTTTCCTCTCTCTTCCTGCCTGCCTGCCTTACTTGGCTTCATCCCTGCCTGCACTTTTCCTTTAAAAAAAAGAAAAGAAAAGACTGGAAGGATGTATACCAAAATATTGTTTTTGAGAGTTAATTCTCTGTGCAATCTCTCAATCTAGTGTTTTGGATTTTCCAATTTATCTGAATATTTATTATAGAAAAATAAAATAAATGTTAAAAAATTCACCTAAGCGTTTGTTACATAAACCTTAAAAACAATTTACAAGGACACGTCCTTGTGGCACAGATGATAGAGACACTGGTGTGAGGATCACACACAGCCCACCTGGGGCCGGGGTGAAAAAACAGCATAAATAATTATATAAATAAAGATGCTTCTTCCTCCTCTTCCTTCTTTCCTTCCTTCAAGGCTTCTTTCACCCTCCTTCTCTTAAAAAAAATAAAATTTTATTGACAAGGACATATATGAAAATATATATGTAAGAAACATTTAATTTTATACAGTTAATGTAATCACTATTCCTTTAGATTCAAGAGTGGAGAAGACAGGGGAAAGAGACAAAGGAAAGAGATAAAGAGATAAAAGCAGTATCAAGCAGAGAGGGACCATATTCAAGGAAGAAACAGAAGCAGAGTGGGCCAGAGGGTTTGTAATGAGAGAATCCCTCTTGTCCTGTGCGAGCTTGAGCCTGGTTTCTGAGTGCCTTTCTAATAAGCCTTTTAGGTCTGTCCCTGAACTTGGTGACACAAACTTGGAGCCAAACTTGATCCTCAGAGTCCCTTCCATCACTCACAAGCTGACTTTTCATTCTCGAGCCCTGAAGGACCAACAGTCAACAAGTCCAAGACCCTGTGGGAGAACAGAGGCATGAATGGGCGCTGTCTTCCGTCTAGCTGGAGAGATACAGCTGTAGTCAGTGACCACACTGGGAATGCCCTCAGCCGAGATGGCAGCACAGACACTAATACTGGAGAAGTGGGTATTGGAAGATGGTTAGAAGTGAAATGATATGGGGCACTGGGGGCCCTTTCCAAACTTGAGAATTTGCAAAAGCAAGTCAAAATTATAAGTCAGAAAATAATTGGGGGTCGGGGGCAGGGATCATGGGGAAAAGCTAGCCTGGCCTGTGTTGGTGTCAGACCTGAGAAGGACTTGAGTGCTGCAGTGAGGAGCTGGGAATTCATTGCAGGTGACCAGAGCTGATAACAGTCTCGAGTTAGGAGGTGCCTGAGGGAAAGCAGCCATCGTAGAGGGACTGGAGAGGCAGCAGCAGTGGCAGGGACATAGGGGTGAGACTGACAGGACAGGAGCTGACCAAGCTCAGTCACCTAAAAGGAGAGGAGACACAGTGACATAGATGTGCTGATAGCCATCGAAGAATTAGGGAAGAATTAGCATTGTGAACCTAAGAAATAATAAATATTACTATAAAAATGAGACATGTGGGGGTGGGGGGTGTGCAGAGATCACCTGATTGGGTTTTTCTTCTCTCTACCCTGTGGCACCTCTAAGGCACCTGGAGACAGTTTGAAAATCTCTAATCCAGAGTTCTGAGTCTCTCCTTTGCAAATGAGGAAACTGAGATACAGAGAAGGTTATCAGAGCCTGAATTTGAAATCTATCTTTGCCTCAGAGAAGAGTGTGTCAGGCTGGTTGAGATAATAAGCTGTGGACCTGGAGTGTGAGACCTCTCAGGACCTGGCTTCAGTGGAGCAGCTCAGCCCCGCCACCTGAAGGAAGGGGACAAAGGGAGGCAAGATGGCTGGAGGTCTGGCGGATGGGCCCTGGTGGGGCAGGAGGCGGACAGTTTTGGCTAAAACTAAACTTAGGGATTATCTGAGGTTTCACTTGGCTAGGGTTTCTGTCCCTTGACTATGTACTTTCTCACACATAACTGCAGCTTCCTGCAGGGGGAGCTGAGCTAGGACAGGGTGAATGTTCACCAGGTCCAGTAGTTACCTAGCAGGTATCCCAGGGGTGTCTTAGAAATACCCGCTATAGGAATAGCTCTTAGCCCCGTAGTCAGTTTTAGAGTTTACAAAGTGCTCTAATAACTACTTAGTAAATAATATCTCACTTTATTATTTCCTTTTTTTCCCTGGGCCTCAATTTTCTTATGGATAAAATAAAGTGTGATTGTCTGTTTTTCCTTATTCTTTTTTCCTCAAGATTTCTTTTACATTTCTTTGCAGCTCTCATTCCAGAGAATGTTCTCTGGATCCCTGCTGCTTTTCTACAGGTCCTCACCCAATGAACCCTCAATCTCTCAGGATTTCTAGGACCACACTTCCATTTAGACTGTGTTCACAGCTGGCACCTTGACCATCACTAGGTTCCTACGTGGACTTTAAGTGCCAAGGCTGAAGACAGTCCAACCAACCCAAGTGCAAGAAGTTTGCCTGGTGGTTGAGACCTTCATGCTCAGGTTCTGAGCCTGGGTCCTGGGTCTTAAGGATCAGAACAGAAAGGTTAGAAGGCTCAGAATTGCCCCAGAGCTCCAGCACTGAGCACTCTGCTCTAGAAAGGAGGGGGAGAGGGGAGGGGCACCTCCTGCCTGGTGAGGTCATGGGAAAGCAGCTCTGGCGCTGACACCTGGGGAAACCCGTTTCCAGGCGGCTTCCCACGCTGGCTCTCCTGGGAACCAGCTAAGCCCCAAGTGACGAGCTCCACAACCCCCCTCTACACACACCACGCCCCAGTCTAGTTCCCATCACATTGTTCCATCTAAGTCTAGCCCCCAACTTTCCACCTAGCCTCAGTCCTTTGGTACCCAACATTATCTCTAAGCTGTTGGGCCTTGAAGAGATCTATGAGGAAGGAATGAACTCCAGAAAATGACACAGAGACAGCAGCTTCAGAAACTTAGGCTTTATTTGCAGACTCTGCATTGCCTTATCTTCTAGGCTGTGACCTTGGAGAAAGGTGACCCCCAGTCCCTTCTTCCTTCAGGCACATTTACAGCTCCTCCCCCTGCTCTTGCTGTGCCTTGCCTTTCACTTCCTGCCCCAATCCTGGCCCAGCCAGTTTGGGCAGTACCTAGGGAGCCCTGAGACCCAGCTCTTCCCAGGGACCAGCCCCGCCCTCCCTGGCCTTGGGGGTTGAGAGTAGCCCAGATGTCAGCCATGGTCCTCAGCTGCCCCACTTCTCTGCTCTCATTCTCCTTGCTCTTCTTACTTCCAGGAGTAGTCCTCTGATGGTCTCCTCCTCACCATACCGCCTTGGCTGGCCTCCAGTCCCCAGGTTTCAAGGTCTGACTTTCTGCTCCCTTTCAATCTCTTGCTGACCTGTCTTACCCAGTCCATCCCAAACATCTCTCAAAATCAGCGCTGGACAACTTCAAGCCCTCCAGGATACCCATTTGTTCCCTGGGCTCTTCCTCACCCTTACGTCAAGGGGTCCTAATTCAGACAGGGTGACCTGCAGGCCCATGATAAGGAACTGGGAACTGGATCCCAAACTGCTTGGAGGTGGTTGACACTGTTAGGACCATCCCATGAAAATCAAAGTGCTGGGATTTCTCTGGGAGTCCTGACCACAGAAATCCAAGTCAGAACCTTGCCTCCTTCAGGCTCACTCTAGCATATAAGAGTTGGCATTTAGAGGCCCATGTTCCTTCAGTATTCAGAAGGGAATGAGTCCCATGTGACAGCCTGGCCCTGCCAGTAGGCCCCTCAAGGGTCCCAGGCCCCAGGTTCCTGAAGTCTGTGGCCATAGGCCTATCACTTTCTACACTGCCATAGCTGTTCAAACAAAGCAGAAAAACTTCTTCCAGCGACAGCGGGAGAGGGTGCGCACACCTTTGGCGTTCAGTTTCTTCTCCAGTCTGGCTTTGTGTTCAATGGCACTGAGAATAGCAGAGTCAAACACCTCCTTCAAGTTCTTCTGTGTCAAGGCTGAGCACTCCAGGTAGCAGCAGGCCCGAATCTTCTCCGCCAGACCCTGAGCCTGCGGTTGGGGCACAGGCCCCTCCCGGCCCCCCTGGTCCAGCTGAATCAATACATTGACATCGTCCCTCAGGTCAGCCTGCGTGCCCACCAGCAGCACAGGTGCCTGGGGGTTGTGAGTGCGGATTTCGGGCAGCCATTTCTCTGTGATATTTTGGAAGGAGCTGGGCTGTACCACGCTGAAGCAGGCAAGGAAGACATCAGTGTCCGGATAGCAAAGCGAACGAAGGCGGTCAAAGTCTTCCTGGATAGGAAGGTCAGGTCATTAGGATTATCCCTGGCCATAGGCAACTTGTTACCTGGGGCTGGAGATCTGAGACTCATAACCAAGGGCCCATGCAAGGCATTCTCCATCTGCTCCATCTGGGACCCTCCCAGCCTCCAACCCACCTCGCCCCAGACCAGTGGCAGTGGTTCCCAGCTTCTCACCTGTCCCGCTGTGTCCCAGAGCTCAATGCGCACCGGGGCTCCATCCACCAGGACTTGCACTGCAGGGGCGGGGCAAAGGATAGTCTGAGTTAGGAAACTCGACCTCCGCCCCACCAGATTTCTCCAGCACCACCTCCGGGCCTGCTCCCGCCTCTCTCCCCAGGGGCTCCTCGGCCCTCCTAGCCAGGCGCCGGCCCAGCCCCCATGCACAACCCCACCCCCCAGCCCTGCGGCCGCCCGGGCCGTTGAACGTACCAGAGAAGGTGTCCAGCGCCGTGGGTCGGTAGCGCGCGGGGTACCCATTGCAGGTGTAGCTGACGATGAGGCTGCTCTTGCCCACCGCGCCGTCGCCCACCAGTACGCACTTGATGCCCAGCTCCGAGGGTGTGCTGCCCCGCCGCGGGGGTGGGGTCGGGGCACGAAGCGGGGACGATTCGGCCTCGCTCAGCTCCCGCGGGGGCATGGCCCGCTCCCGGGACAGCTCGAAATCAGGCTCCGCTGCGGAGAGAGAAGCAGGTTCCGCCGGCCTCCTTTGACTGAGTCCGCAGAGGCTGAGCGCTCCGACCCGCGGCTACCCGCTGGTTTATGTTGGACCCCGCCCACCTCATCTGCATATCCCGTGCTTGCCCGGGACCCCGCCCACCCACCGGGCCTCCTCTGGGGCCTCCCTCTCTAGTGCATCCCAAGAGGCCGAATAATCTTAAAACACCCAGAGGAAGTAAGATTTGTGGAAAGGTGACGCTCAGAGAATCACTTAGGTGCAAGGACAAAGGATCTCCAAACGCAGGCAAATCTAGGTATCTGGGCAGAAAAATACCCAGGATTGTTAGGAGGAAGAAGCAGCTGCAGAACATTTAATTCCGTTTGTTCAAATTATAAAACAAAAATCTAGGCGAGCCTTGGTGGGGTTGTGTCTGCCACCTCTGACCTAGTGCAGTCCACATATGTCCCAAGGACCCTATTTTGCATTAAGGCAGTGGTGTGGGGGTAGGGGAGAACAACCAAGATGAACAAGTAAATAAATAAAAAGCATCTTCCTTATTCTTCCTGCCTGCCTGCACCTTTCCTTAAAAAGCAAAACAAAACAAAGAAGCAAACAAATAAATAGACATACGTTTTGTACAACTATAAAACAAGTTTGGATAATAATTTGATTACTTAAAGAGTAAATTTTTTTTTAAATATAGATAACAGAGAAGCAGAAGATAAACTCAAGGGTGAATACAGAAGGTAGGAATATATTGTACTCCCTTCCACAGAAGAGCTTCCCCTACTCTGCCTGAAAGCAGACTGTAGCCTTCACTCTACTCTGCTAAAGGAGCTCAGGATGTCCGGAGAAGCCAGCAGCGGGATCTTCCAGGACAACTCTCCACCTGGTTCTCTTTTGAAAGGAAAGGTGTAGGCAGGAATGAAGGCAAGTAGGTAGGCAGGCGGGAAGAGAGGGAAAGAAGAATCACTTTATTTTTTTATTTAATTGTTCACATTGGTTGTTTGCCCCCTCCCCCCTGCCCAGGGTCTTGAATTGGGGACCTTGGGATATATGTGAGACTGCCCCCAGGTGTACTAGACCACTAATCTACAAGGGCGTGCCCCACTTGAATACTTTCTAAGTTCCCAAAGTGCCTAATATTATCTTCACCACCATCAAAAGCATATAGCAGTTATCTATTTGCAGATGCTGTTCTGGGCCACCCATTCTCCTCACCATAGAAGTTTCCAGACTGAGATAAGATACTCCAGGTGTCCCTAAGAAGGTCACTGAAAAAAGCAAGTGAGGAGTAAGTAGCCTGATGCTAATTTCATCTCTTTATTGTAACCACACCAAGTGACACCAGGCCCAGAATCCTTTCTCTGAACCCCAAGGCAGTCTTTCCTCTCAGCCTATACAAAGATCATAGAAAACACCCCCATTCATAGGTTGTTTCGGGGAGAATGCTGGGAGAAAGACCATGACTATTAAAGAAAAAAGATGATACTATTTCTCAAATAGTTGGCAGTATAAAAGTCTGTAAATTCAAATCTCTAGATCTGTTTGAAAAAGTCTAAAGATCTCTGATGATGCAATTTTTTTTTGTCAAATGGACAACAGAAAGATGCTAGATTAACCATTAAAATCTTGACTATGGGAAAATGGTAGGATCCCCAGCATTCACTTCTATATCCCACTGTCTACCTCCTGTATTCCCTATGCCCACATGTCTGGGATGCTAATAATCCCTAATTAGACCCCAAATATTTTTCAGACACATTCAGATAAGTTTATTCCTCTGGAAGAGTAAGTTACCCCAAAGGGTTGCCTTGCAAGTGTATCATCCCAAAGGTCTGAAAGCTGTTCTTTTTTGCTCTCGTGGAGAGGCAAGACTGGGGATTTGAAAAGACCTGGCCATCAGGAGAGTTGTTCCAGTATTCCTAGTTCTTTAGCTCATTAACTGTGTCACTCTCGAGAATCACTTGATCCATCTTAGTGCTATGAAATGACAGGCGAAGCATGTTTATTTCCGAAAGGCCTGCTAGTGCAAGCAATCTGTGATTTAGGGAACCTAGGAAGTTGCTCCGGCCCAGATGTCTGGGATAAAATTACTGCACACACAGACAGACACTTTATAGTGCTCTTGTCCTTTTGCTTTTAACAACAGGGCTTTTTTTGTTTGTGTTTTGTTTTTTACTGCTGCTGCAAATCTAAAGGTATTTAGTCCTTTCTACAGGTAGGAAGGAAAAAATAATACACAAATGGGGGGAGGTATCTTCTGGGCATGGGTAAAAACCCTGACTTGGTCTTCAACAGGCACTCTTCACTGGCCCCATGGGTGGAGACACTTTCTGACCGAGGTCCCTTGGTCTGAGCTGGTTTAGGGACAGTCTTGTCAGCAAGAGGGGGAGGGAGGAGACAACCTGGAGAGCTGATGAGTCACCTATTTCTCAGCTAAGAACTTGCAATTCTGGCTGCTACTGCTGGGAAAATCCCCTCCTCGGGTGCGTTGAGTCTTATTCCTGCCTACCTGACAGATCTGTCCTAACTTCCAGAGAGACACACATTTGCTAAGATTTTAATCTGGCCCTGACATTCTCCTTGGAAAAATGGTTGATTCAAGGACTAGGGCAGGAAAGGTACAAGAGGAACCTGGAGCGTTCTGTAGTACATGCAGTAAGCAAGTGCTGAACAAACAAACAACAGTAAGATGGAGAGATGTCAAATGGACACAGGAGCCAACCGAAAGGGCTTCCAAAGGCTCAAATCGGGAACAATTTGAGCAACAAAATAAAGTGATATTGGATCATAACCTAAAGTATAAAATACACATGCATAAGTCTAGCTTGATATAAATAAACAATTGAACACATAAATGAAGGTGATAACAGACAGATCTCCCATGGAGAATTCCAAATGCTGTTTGTAGATATTCCATCCTCAAGGAGGAGCATAAAACCCCACTCCTTAAGGATGAGCTGCACATAGTGATTTCCTTCCAAAGATATCTGTATGAGAATGGGGGGCGTGGAAGAATAACCTTAGAGAGGAGAAACCCTCAGTCAGGTGATGGAGATTAAGATCACCTCCAGAAGTCAAGTCGATAGTAAATAAGACTGATGGGAATATCATTTTACCTCTGTGGGCTTTCTCACAAGAACTTATGAGCCCTGTCTAATCATAAGGAGAACATCAGAAGAGTGCCTTTTGGAAGACATTCTATGAAATGTCTGCTAAGTACTCTTCAAAATTGCCAAGATCATCGCAAACGAGAAAAATCTGAAAAACTGCCACAGTTCAGAAGAGCCTAAGGAGATACGACAATTAAATATAATGTGGTGCCCTGGATGGGATCCTGGAACCGAAAGTATGAACTTTCATTCATAATAATATATCAAAGCTGGTTCATGAATTATGATAAAACCATCACACCAATGTAAGATGTTCGTAATGGGGGAACCTGGATGTGAGGTCTAGGAGACTGTTATTCTGTCTTCTCAATTGTTCTGTAAATCTGAACTATTCTACAAGAAGTTTATTAAAAAGAAACACAACATGGTGCTGATATTGAATCATAGAATAATAACACTGTGTTCCAAAAATGTCTAACACATTCGTATGGGGTTTTAGATTTAATGTGCTTTGGTTTGCCCCATCTCATAAGAACTTAAGTGAGAGTGCCTGGGCAGGGAGTGTGCTGGAACCCAGAGTTAGGAGCTTGCCTCAAGATCAAAGAAACTAGTAAGCAGCCAAGAGTCCCAGAACCAACAATCTACAGGTCCACCCTCCCTGTGGTTCAGTTCTCAGTTATTTTTGTTAATCCCTTATCTGATTGAAATTTACTGCAAAGACTGGGATACCTCCAGCAAAACCTCAGCTCCAACAAGAATCCACCAAAAGGAATCCACCACTACCCCAGCACCAAGATTTTTGTAGAGCTGAACAAGGGATTAACAAAAGAACACTAGGGATGAGAAAACATTTACTCAAAAAGTTCAGAGCAGGAGGAATGAACCCAGAGACTCAAATGTGCAGGCCAAGAAGCTGTGAAATAAACAAATATTTTTTTAAAGCAAGAAAAATAATTTTATATTTAATAATGTATTTGTCAATCATATTTCAATAAAACTCTAATAAATCCACTTTTATTTACTTATATACTAGCAGTACTAGCAATATACTAATTTGGCTACATATTTTCTGACCTTTCCAATCGAGTTACCAGAGCTTTTTGTTTATTTGTTTGTATGTTTGTTTTAAAGGAAGGATACAGGTAGGAATGAAGGTGAGCAGGCAGGCAAGCAGGGAGAGGAAGAAGAAGCATTTTATTTATTCTGTTTAGTTGTTCATCTTGGTTGTTCTCCCAGGTCCGGAACACAAACCTGGGTCCTTGAGATATTATGTGGACTGCACTTAAGCCAGAGGCAGTTGATTAAACCACTACTCCTCCAGGGCTCCCCTGTTTGTTTTTTAAGAGGAAGGAAGGCAGTCAGGAAGGAGAAGCGGAGGAGGCATTTTATTTATTTAGTTGTTGATTTTAGTTGCCATCCCCTAATCCCAGCCGTGGACCATGGACCCAGGTCCTTGAACTGTGCCCCAAGTGTTGGCTTAACATCTGAGCCACCAGGTCAGACCGAGTTACCAGACTTTTTCACTACTCAGTGTGTTTGTGGCCTGGGAAGGAGCTGATGGTAAACCCAGTGGCCAGGACTGAATCAGATCATAGTGTCACTAGAGAGTCAGCACTCTGGGCTGCAAGTTCCCTGCTCCCTCCATGTCTGAGTCCCTAGGCTCAGGCTGCCTCCTAGGCTTCCACTCTGCCCTGCGCCCTCACCCCAGCCTTGGCCTCTGCTTCTCCCAACCTTTCTCTAACCTCCTCTTCAGTCTGCTGATCCCAACTGCTCAATATGCCCTTGAGAACTTGTATCAAGTCCTTTGGCACCTTTAAAGAAAGGTATGGGCAGGAATGAAGGCAAGTAGAGGCAGGCAGAGAGAGGAGGAAGAAGCACTTCATTTTTTTTAACTTAGTTTTCATTTTGGTTGTTCACCCCAGCCCAGGACACAAACCTGGGTTCTTGGGATGTATGTGGACTGCTCTTGGCCAGAGGTGGCTAATCCAACCAGTACTCCACCAGGGCATGCCAAGCCCTGGCCATTTTTAAACACTTGTATGAGTTTACACTTAAAATTTTCATTTAAATGGACTCTCCTGGGTGTATCCTGGGGGCCTAGTGGTCTAGTAGAGCCTGGGAACAGACCCACAAACATTCCAAGGTCCCAGGTTCAAGACCCAGCGTGGGGATGACCAAAGTAAACAAGTAAATGAAAAAATAAAGTGCTCCTTTTATCTCTCTCTTCCTGCCTGCCTGCCTAATCCCGTTCATTCCTGCCTGCACCTTTCCAAAAAAATAGAAAAGACTCACCTCTTCTTTAATTAATTGAGCACCTCTCCTAATTTCCTTACGTCTGACTATGGTAGCACAATTCAAGCTAATCATCACTTGGAAGGAGCTGGAGCCTGAACAGGCTCACAAGTCACTTGTTAAAATATAAGGTTAAATGGTGCAGCAGAATTTTATAAACATTTGAGTTAAAGTATTTTTAAAAAGATCTACAGTTAGAATAAAAGAGATGAAGGGCATGTACTAAAATGTGGAGAATCATCACCATTCAGTGGGAAGTTTGCTTTGCCCAACATAAAGAAAACACTAAACACATGCCAACTCTTAATATCATGTGACTTATCAGTGTTTTCTCCTTTTCCTACAATGAGTATATAACATTTGCAAAAAAAAAAATACTGAAATTAAAAAAAATTCAGTACTTGTAACAAGAGATGCACCAACACATATCTCATTCTTCAACTGGACTGCAAGCAGCTAGAGGACAGGGAAGTTCTTATACAAATTCTGGATCTTACTGCCCAGACCCAGTGCCATCCTACTTAGCAGGAGCTTACTAACTATGTCAAAATAAATGACTAAATGGTGAGACATGGTTTGTCGAATGATAAAAAAGATTGGTGGGCAGTTTCACCTTCCCTGATGTCAAGAGATCTTGTCCAAATGACTTTAGTCCTTGGCACAGTCTTAATTGCTTCTTCCCAAAGACTGGCTCCAATAACCCAAAGCCTTCTCTTGAATAGAAGCTGGGACTTGATGGCCCTAAGTTCCATGCTGTCTGGGGTTAATGCTACAGCATGAGTTATCCTTTGATGGGGATGATCTTGAGCTGCAGCAACTAAATAAAAAGAGAACCCAAACAAACAGCATTCAATTCCATATTACTCCAAGTTTTCTTCTTGGTATCTTTTCATAGAAATATGCATTCTGCATAGTTGCAGTTAGGGATGATATTTAAATTATTTAGTAATTGATATGACCTCAGAAAGATGCTAGTCCTTGTGCTAGAGAAGCTTTTTCCAAGATCTCCATTGTATCTGACATTAACCTTTCGGTGGCTGAATTCTCCGGAGGAGCGGCAAGGAAAGGCAAATTCAAGAAAATGGATATTTTAGCAACTTGTGTGACCATGTGGCTGTAATGCTGCTGAACTTCTTCAGTCTGGTTGGACCAAGCTTGGAGATAGCAAGAATCAGGCCCAGAGGGAATACCATGGAACTAAAACTAGCTGAGTCCGGCTGAGGAAGAGAGTGGTGAGAAATGAGTTGGAAAGGGAGGCAGGGGCCAGATATAAGTCTCAGCATAGCCTCTCTTTCCTTTAGGTTATTTCACTGGGGGAACAGTTAGGCTGAGGATGGCCAGGACCATGGGGTATCCCAGACACAGAATTTATAATGCTAAAACCAGAAGGGTTGGTCACCCTAACTAGATCTCTATTTTTCCTTTTTGTATATCCAGATTCCTTTTCAGAAAGACTGAAGCAATTTAATTTTAAAACAGAGCAACATGAAATCAGCTTTGGCTATTTTTTGAAAAAGTAATGATATGAAAAGTATTGGTTTTGTTTCATTCACATTTAAGTTTATGTAAAGCCAATATTTCTACATCAAATTCCTGGCATGCCCTGGTGACTCAGGTGTTAAGCCCATGCCTGGGGCACCATTCATATACAGCCTAAGGACCCTACCTGGTTCAAGGCCCCAGGGCCTGGGGAACAACTGAAAAATATACACTAAATAAATAAAATGCTTCTTCCTCCTCTCTATTCCTGCCTGCTGTGTGCTTACCTTCATTTCTGCTTGCTTTCCTTTCTCTTTAAAAATAATAAATAAAAATCAAATTCCTTTCTTTATCACCAATTACAATTTCGTCAGCAAGAGACAGATTGGCTTGAATGGTTGAGAGCACTGGCTTTAGAGCAAAACACATGGATTGGTATGCAGGTTGTGTCACTTTCCTTGTCTGTAAAATAAAATTAAAATAGTTAATACTGACTTTTAGAATGTTGTGGGACTTAAACGAATTATAAAGAATGCTTAGAATAATGTATAATAATAAATAATAGAATAAGAAGTGCTCTGGCCTCATTCTGTGTTCAGGTGGCTAAGGCACAAGCTATGAAAGCTATGGACCCGGGTTTGAGACCCAAGGAGGGAGTCAGGGAGAAATCTTTAAAGTCATAGTGCACCCCTGTGACTCAGGTGACTAAGGTGCAAGCTATGTATAGTCTGTGGATCCAAGTTAGAGATCTGGGACCAGGGGAAGGAAGCAACAAAAAAGAAGAAAGTATTCTTTAAATGAGCACTTTTATTATATTTCTCTTCCCCCAGGGTCAGAGTCAGAAGTCAAGATTCTGCCTGAGAATGAACAATACTAATTTGTGAGGTAAAATAAGTTTCAGAATTTTGTCTTCCGTGACACAAATAGGGAATACAAAAAGAAATGAGCTCTTCTTCAAGTCATCTAATGTAATGACATTGCTATTGTCTCTCTTTTACAGATAAGGAAACAGTTTCCCGAGAGGTTAGAGGTTAGTGACTTAACCAAGGCAAGAGAGAGGCAGGATAGTGGGACCCAGGTCTATCATTCTAATACCACTCTCTCTTCAGTTCTCCCCTTAAGAATAAGGGGCTACAAAGTATGTTATTTATTTATTTTTTATTATCTTTTGCTCTATTAACCCTAATCGCTATTCTGACATATGGTCAGAGAGCTTTTAAAATTATTGTGTTGTGTGCATCCTGGTGGAGTAGTGGTTGAGTCCGATACTTCCAGCCAAGTGTGGTCCACAAACATCTCCAGGACCAGGTTCTTGTCCAGGGCTGGGGGGAATACCAATGTGAACGACTAAATACAAATTTAAAAATAAAATGCTTCCTTCTCCTCTCTCTTTCTTCCTGCCTGGCTACTTGCCTTTGACATTCCTACCTTCACTTTTCCTTTAAAAAATTTTGTATTTGGATTTTTGGCATGCTCTTGTGGAATAGAGGTTAGGTCAACTGCCTCTGGCAGAAAAATAGTCCACATACATCCCAAGGACCGGGGTTCACATCCTGGGCCAGGGAGAAAAACCAAGACGTACAACTAAACAAAAAAATAAATAAATAAAGTACTTCTTCCTGCCTGCCTGCCTGTATACCTTCCTACCTGCCTGCATAACTTTCTTTTTAAAAAAATATGTTGGATTTTGTTGTTGTTTTGTTGTTGCTATTGTTTTTAATACAAAAAATCGTCTAAAAATTTTTGAAAAGAATTTCCATGAGGCACACCCTCGTAGCTCAGGTGTTAAGCCCTTGCCTTGGGAGTAATCCACATACAGCCCAAGGACCTGAGTTGTGGCCCCGGGCTGAGCGGAGGGTAACTAAAATGAACAGCTAAATAAATAAAAATGTTTTTTCCTTCCTGCTGCCTATTGGCTTTCCTTCCTCTTAAAAAAAAAAAAACACACACACACCTTGGTAGAGCAGTGGTTAAGTCAGTCGCCTATGATGGATCACAGGCCACTTACCCCTGGGTTCAAGTCCCAGGCCCAGGGGAAAACAGCAGTGTAAACAACTAAATGGAAATAAAATGCAAGTGCTTCATCCTCTCTCTTCCTGCCTTTCTGCCTACTTGCTTTCATTCCTGTCTGCATCTGTCTTTTAAGAAATCAAAAAATTAAAATTAAAATTAAAATGATTAAAAAAAAGAGTTTCCATGAGAGTCCATGTGGGTAAGATATAGAGTTTAATTTAATTTAGACATATGCAGTGTGATGCAGTTTGTGCATGTAAATGAACTTCAACATGTCAAGTCATGTATCCATTCAGCAGGCACTTCCCAAGTACTTACATACAGTGCGTCAGGTCTCAGAACCTAAAAGGTTGGAGGCAGGATGAGGGCTGCTTGTTAGGTTTTATTGGGTTTCACATTAATCAGAGAAGGTCTCATGGCTGAGGCATCTTATGAAATGTATCCTAGACTAAAGGAGAGGTAAGAAGCACAAGCGCTAACGTCTGAGGCAGTGTCCTGGAAACCATTATTCCCTGGGCACTGACCCCAAATATCTCTAAACGGACCATGATAAGGCTTTGGCTTTTGGAAATTCGGAGAGTTTAGAGATTATCTAGTGCTAGCATCACATTTTGAAGATAAGAGAAGACAAGGGGGGTGGAGGGTGGGGAGAGCTAGGCCAGCCTGGGAGGGGCTCCTGAGAGAGGTGGCACAGATACAAAGGATGAACCCCACAAATATCCCTGTACTCTCCAAAAGGAGTAATAAAATGAAGTTTTCATTGCTAGTACAGTTTTAAGACCAAATAGTTACAAAAGCTGTCACTTCTAGCATCCTGGGAATATTGACATTTAAAGAAAACTACTACCTCACTCTTAAATCTGTGCATTGGAATCTAAATGTCAAAGCAATCGGATACTCTCTGCCATCCATTAAAAAAAACAAGCTCTTCTTTAACAGTTGGAAATTTTATATTATTTGCTTTCTCTCCCATGTTTCCTGGATTTCTTGTCCCTTTGTCTTCTTACCACCTACCGGTTCAAAAGGTTTGCATCGTTATAACAGCCACCATTCCCTTAGATCTGCAGCTGGGCTCAACCCATCCAAGCCTCAGTACAATCTTCGTAGTTTCAGTCTTTGTCTGAAAAATTGTCTCTGCCCACCTGTGCTCCCTGTCGTAACTGCTTTGCCTGGGCAGACCCGTGCCCTTCGTAGACCATGCCGCTCTGTGGGACTGACGCTTGCCACATTCCTTACAGAAAGTACAGCAGGTTTTAGGAATGTTCCCCATGCTTGCAAGAGCGCTATCAGCATAAAAAGCTCATATCTCCAATCTTACTGTGATGTATGTTAAGCTTGAACAATTTTTACTGATATCCTAATTATTTTGAGTTAGTATATATACTTTTGAACATTATGTTATGTTTCTTATTACTATGCAGCTCTAAATCTTAAAATTGCTTTCTTTTGAATTAAGCTATTATAATTACAATTCAACTGATCAAAACTTAACTATATAACACATTTTGATAAAAATAGCTGCTCATAAAAGGTAAAATTATGGTGTGCCCTGGCGGAGTTGTCAGTCCACTCGGAAGGAGACCCTGGTCCAAGGGGGTGGGGGCACAATCAGTGTGAATAACGAAGTAAAGATAAAATAAAATTCTTCTTCCTCCTCTCTCTTCCTGCCTACCTGCCTACTCACCTTCATTCCTGCCTGCACCTTTCCTTTAAAAAAAAAAAAAAAAAAGTAAAATTATACTTGAAATATATCTCTTGATAAGATGCACAGGACTTTCTGAGTTTGGAGTTGGTTTTTTTTTTACATTAATTTATGTGTTCATGGATAGAATGTTTGAATGAGACAAGCTCATCAATTCTCTTTCTATATTTTTTTGTTTGGTGTTGATGTAGAGGTGGGGAGACCTTGTTCACATAAATCATTAGATGGGAAAGGAAGGAGGTTTGATATAGCAAAGTTACATAATTATTTTTCGGTTACCTAAGCCCGATCCTTTCTCAAATTGTATTGAAAATAAAGAAACCATCTGATGTGCAAAGGACTTGTTACCTGCTCTCTATTCTTGTGGGAACACCAACAATAATTTCAGTGGTCTCTTTGCTGGGCTCTAAGGAGTTTTTTTTTTGTTTTTGTTTTTGTTTTTAAGAGGAAGGAACCAGGCAGGAATGGAGGCAAGTAGACAAACAGGCAGAGAAAGAGGAGGCAGAAGCATTTATTTGTTATTTATGTAGCTACTTATTCATTTTGGTTTTTGTTCGCCTGTTTGCGCCCGCCCCCC